>JAODUO010001427.1:0-152500 GCA_025642075.2 Ridgeia piscesae | reverse complement strand
ATTGGTGACAACATCTTGTGTTGCGGTGTGTAATCAATGTTTGTGTTAAGTGTTGTGAATTGAATTGTGAACTTGCCTGTATGTATATATGTATGCATGTGTGTATGTATATATGTATATATGTATGTATGTGTGTATGTGTGTATGTGTGTATGTGTGTATGTATGTATGTATGTATATATGTATATATGTATGTTATGTATATATGTATGTATGTGTGTATGTATGTGTGTGTATGTATATGTATGTATATATGTATGTATGTATGCATGTATGTATGTATGTGTCTGTGTATGTATGTGTGTATATGTGTATGTATGTATGTATGTATGTATGTATGTATGTGTGTGTATGTATGTATGTATGTATGTATGTATATATGTATGTATGTATGTATGTATGTATGTATGTATGTGTATGTATGTTGATATGTATGTATGTATGTATGTATGTATGTATGTAGTGTTGTATGTATGTATGTATGTATGTATGTATGTATGTATGTATGTATGTATGTATGTATGTATGTATGTATGTATGTATACATGCATGTGTCAGTGTGTGTGTGTGTGTGTTCTTTTGTTATTAGCAGGAGCGTGGGTTGGCGCCATGATAATTATACCCGACGAAAACGTAATGTACTACGCAGACCACCATAACCATTCCATCAATAAGTTCTCGTTGACGACACGCAAGATAACGTTTCTCATCGACGCAGCTTCTTATGGCTTAGCTATGGACAGGGATGCGGGGTAACAATGAATTCTTACAGTATACTCCTATCTGTTTATTTGAAATAGGTAAGATTATCTTACGACGAGATTGCGAGCATTTCCCTTCACAGCGTGGCTGTCCTCTTCAGTCAATCGTCCATGCTGTCGCCTTGTTTCGAATTATGGAAGTCATAACATACGTTAGATCGGCAAATAATTGCGTTTCACACATAAACAAGTTTGTCTTGTAAATTTACCATAGGTAATTATCAATTGTTTTTATGTGTTGAAAGTAAACGGTTATTGAGCGAATGGAGAAAATGAGAGGGTTTTCAGTGAGGTATAATGTCTTTGATGTTGCCTATATTTTGGATGACGTGGATGATTTGTACTGGGCGCATGAAACTGTCTTCACGGATGTTTTAGATGAATATCCCCGATGAAAGAAAAACACTCAAAACCAAACAATCATGTTTATGAATTATAATCTTCGTAAAGCAGCCTTCAAAGTGCAATGCTTTCCTAACAGTGGTGTAAGCAAAGGAACATATCTACCAACTTAACGTCATTCAATACGACTTTTTTCCGAAAGATACATAGTATAACCAAGTGAAAAAACCTTTGCCCCACGTGTCAAACTAATTTATAAAATCTTGCAGTAACCCACTAGCAAAACTTATCAACTACACTTTTGCGATCTGAACCTTCCTAAACAAACTGAAAGAAGCACAAGGTATCCCGATATATAACAACAATATACTTTAGACAAACAGAACTACGTACCAATTATCATCCTCCCGTTCATATTTAAATTACTTTAAAAATATATCTTCTGCCTACAAAGTGCTCATTTTGATAATATATTCAACCCTTTCTTCGGTGCTTTCAGACTGAGTATTCAATTCAATTTAATTCACGTTAATGTCCTAAAAAGAATATTCATCATACAACTCCTGATCGCCTCTACAATATGTTAACATATTGTCAAAAATAGAAATGAAATGCAAAGTGTAACCACAATAATCAATCTAATCTGTTGAGATTAGCAGATATTTGTCGCAAGGCATGTTGCATCCAATGTCTTGGAACTGACAAAGGTTTTTGATTGCCTCCTTCACAACCTGCCTTCTTTCTTAGGTAAACTAATGACTTATGGACTTTCTGACAGGGCATCTACTGTAATCAGTAGCTATATTCAGCAATAGGAAACAGCGAGTGAAGCTTGGATTCGGATGATATTGTCAGAGGTGTACCTCAAAGCTCTGTTCTGAACCCTCTTCTTGCCAATGTCTTTAGTAATGACATCTCTAACTTATTGCAACCTACTGACGACAAATCCCAGTATCTTGTTAACTGAAACCCTGACACTGTCATTCACATTCTTCATAAAGACTGCTCTTCCGCACAGTAATGGTTCGAAATGAAGGCTACCCCTGCTAAATTCTGAACAATTAGCTTCGGCAAAAAGGGAAGACAAGTATATAACATCCATTACTTTTAAAAGTACTACCAAGACCATTTTGTTGTCCTTCTCGGCAATGAGATTGATCATTCGCTGACATTGAGTAAACTCTCCTCTCTGTATTCCCTGCGAAAGGATAAAACTGCGATTGTCCCTAAAGCAACCACATTCAAATATTGCTTTGACTTTCGTTCAAGAAAACATGAACACAACTGCGAGTTCCGCACAGAGTGAATCGGAACTGGGAGGGACCCTCTTGCAACTGTTCTTCCTGTAGTTAATCGGCAAATATGCCTATCGCTATGCCAAATGTCATCAGCAGTTAGTTATTTTATTATGAAATTCGCACATACTATCTTCACGGACACTTCGGGCCTCCAGTGAGAAGCAGCCGTGAATTCCTGAAAGTCTTCTTAAGTCAATTGGTGAAGTTTCATGGCCCCCACCATGTGGAAAGCACTACCTGTCAGCTTGCGAAATGTCTCTACTCTTTGTCTTTTAAAATCTTTTAAAACGTACGTATGTTCCGACAGGCGTTTTCCCTTACATATAGTCCAATTTTGTGTGTGGGTTAGTGTTGATTGTGTACTGTATACTGTTCTGTGACTGATATATGTAAACGCACCGAGTTTTAATTCTTAAACGATTTGCTATATAGAAGAACTATCCGTTATTATTATGTGTGCATGTATTTCTGTTATATTTATCCTTTTAATGTTTTAATTGTAATTCTGTAATGT
The DNA here is from genome assembly GCA_025642075.2 of Ridgeia piscesae. Classification (NCBI taxonomy): domain Eukaryota; kingdom Metazoa; phylum Annelida; class Polychaeta; order Sabellida; family Siboglinidae; genus Ridgeia; species Ridgeia piscesae. The sequence goes on along the minus strand of JAODUO010001427.1, from coordinate 149,585 downwards.
CTTTTACGTTCTATGACAAGGCAATTCCACATGTGAACCAATAATAAATCAACATTCTTTTATATTGCACCTTTACGCATACGTTCCCAACGTCACACGTACATCAACACGCACCATTGCAATGTGAAATTATCGTCCTCACTTTTACACTCACTTTCAGCCTGCTGTTTTACATGAACTATAACTACCTCTACAAGGCACATCTGGATGGACGTGGCAGAACGATGATTTCACAACCTTCAGTTCGTGATATATCGTTTTCAGTCGCACTCAGCTTGGAAAAGAAGAGGGTTTGCGTTGCTATACAATGTAATCGGAATTTATTTTCACATTTGTCAATACTATATAAGTAGTAACGCTAGGAACAGTTTTATATTTATCGAACCAAAATGTACAAAGTTGTATTTTTATTCTAGCACATTTCCAAGAAACACACAAACAAACAAACAAACAAACAAACACACACACTCACACAAGCACACACACACACACACACACACACACACACACACACACACACACACACACACACACACACACACACACACACACACACACACACACACACACACACACACACACACACACACACACACACACACACACACACACACATATTGTGAATGGTAATGGTTTAAGTTCAACGATGCTTGGTGAATTTGATAGATAAATCTTGATATCTTTTCGGATTCGTTTATGAACAACTTGTACATGGCTCAATCTCACGAAAACTGTACAGAAATGTGACGTGAGGCATATAAATTCAAATGGTGTTTCTTTAAATGATACTTGTACCGACTGAAAGCTTAACATCTCATAGCTTCAGATATAAAAAAAAAATCAATAGCTAGCTTAGATTTTGTGTAATCAGGATATTTTCAATCAATATATAAACTGCTTAAATTGCCCAAAGCTTCCATGACACGGGATTATTTTCACTGTAATAATTTAATAAGCATTCACTGAGCCGATAATAATATTAATAATAATGACTTCTTATGCGCCAAGATCAAGCTCAGTGGCGCGACAAAACCAAGGGGTTAAGCAATTGCGTAAATGTAGAACAGTGCGTGAGTCGTTGATGGATGGACGAAGGTTCTAGGAAGCTAAGGAGGATAGGCAGCATTAATGAGATATGTTTTTAGACGTCGGCGGAAAGAAACTATATTACCTTCTGATTTGACACTGACAGGAAGCGAATTCAACAGAGTTGGTGCAGCAACCGAGAAAGCTCGGGTCCCAGCTTCCGTCTTAACCCGAGGGATGGAAAGTGGGTTACTACTGGTTGAGCGTAGCTCTCTGGAATTCCTTGCTGGAGTTAGCATTGAGTTTAGATATGTTGGTTGTCTAGATGCGAGTGCTTGATAGGATATTGTGCAAATCTGGAAAATAATGCGATAGTGCACAGGGAGCCAGTGCAATGATTTTAGAAGCGGCACCGAGCTAGAAAAACGAGGAGAACGCGTAACTACCATTGCCAAGCAGTTCTGGACACGTTGAAGTCTTGCAATATCCTTGTTCGCAGTATTGTAAAGGAGGGAATTGCAGTAGTCAAGTCTGCTGCTTACTAGAGCTGTCGCGATGGTTTTAGCAACAGAAAGTGATAAGAAACAGCAACGGCATGTTTTTGATATGTGCTGTTTGAAATTGAAGCTTTCGTCAAAGTTAACTCCGAGATTTGAAACTGAGGGGGCTGGTGTTACACTCTGATTTAGGATATGTGTCGGGGAAAAGCCGTCGAGTTTTGCAAGCTGCGTTACGGTACCAATGATGATAAATTCAGTCTTGTTTGCATTTAACTTTAGTTTACTATTTTTCATCCAAAGGGAGACATCTTGGAGATAATCTCTGAGCTGCTTTAAGGAACGGCAAGCATCTGGTGTAGTCAACGAAATGTAGATTTTGGTGTCATCGGCATAAAGGTGATGATCCAAGTTGTGACCTTGGATAACAGAGCTTAAAGGTGTTGTATATAAAGTGAAAAGCAAAGGCCCCAAAACAGAACCCTGTGGGACACCACATGACGTGGGCAACATGTCTGAAAAGCAGTTACCTATTTTAATGGCTTGCTGTCTGTCAGTAAGATATGAAGTAAACCAGCTCAGGGCTGTGCCAGATATGCCGTACCATGTTGATAGACGTGTCATGAGAATATTGTGGTCGATGGTGTCGAAAGCGGCGGATAGGTCCAGCAGGGTCAGGGCGGTAACTTTTCCATTGTCGATGTTGAGGTTAATGTCATTGTGTACTTTTAAAAGAGCAGTTTCTGTAGAATGAAATTGTTTATATGCAGACTGCGACACATTGGATAGACCATTTTTGTAGATGTGAGATCTGAGACGATTAGCTACAACCTTTTCAAGTATTTTTGAGATGAAGCTTAGGTTGGAAATAGGTCTGTAACTGTTTAATTCTTCTTTAGGCAGAGTTGATTTCTTAAGAACTGGATTAACATGGGCACATTTAAAATCGTCAGGGAAAAAGCCGTAGCATAATGATTAATTTATTATGTCTGTTATTGGTTTAATGAGTACGTCAAGGCATGCTTTTAGTAGTATGGTGGGGATTGGATCAAGGTCACAGGATTTACTTGGGGATGACATGATTATTTTTCTCACTTCAGTAGTTGTAGCTGGTTCAAACGATGCAAGTTGAAAAGTTAGTTGTGGAGAGTCTGCATGAACCGTGTCCGGAGTATGCCCTGTGAAAGTTGATTGTGTAACGCTAATTTTGTCTTTAAAATGACTCGAAAAAGAGTTACACAATGACTTGATTGATGCATGAGTTGGTAAAGAAGGAGCAGGCCCTCTCTGCAAGATGTTATCGATTCATTCCCATAGCTGTTTTGGCGTAGCAGAGTTTGTTGTTACCATGTTCTCATAATAATGCGACTTTGCTTTTGACATTTCTCGGTTGCATAGATGACATTGCCGTGTATAGCGTGATCTGTCTAAGGATGAACGAGATTTACGCCACACACGTTCCAAATAACGACGGCGCTGTTTAGATTTGATTATTCCCGGGGTCATCCAGGGAGCTGGCGGTTTTTGCGACACAGATTTAGTTTTAATGGGTGCATGTTTGTCAAGCAATGTTTTAAGTATTTGATGGTACTGTTTGTACAATTCTGATAAATGTTCTCTGGGATGTGTGACGAGGTTGGACGTGGTGATATCAGCCATAAATGCTGCAATGTTGATACTGTGAAAGGCTCTGTAAAACACATTATGTTTGGACACGGCAGGGGCTGTACGAAGTTTATGATTAGCAATTACTGTATTAAGGTCAGACAAGACATCTACAACTGTGGGTGTCTGGATGTTTTTGCAAGAGGAGCGCGTTATTACGATGTCGAGCCAATAGCCATGTATGTGTGTTGGGAAATTTACATGTTGTGTTGTGTCAAATGATGCTAGAATGTCATTAAATGTAGTAGTTGTTGCAGATGGTGTGTCCAAATGAAGGTTAAAGTCGCCAACAATATAAAATGATGAGTGTATGGTTACAACATTTTCCAAAAGATGCTAGAACTGTTCAAAGAAATTAGCTGGATGACCTGGAGGGCGATAAATGCATATGAAATGACCAGAGAAACAGGAATTTGATATGTTCAGACACATTGACTCAAAGGTGGTATAGCTAGGGCTGGGCTGAAGGTTTACTTTAAACTGTTTTGAAACAAGAAAACCAACACCACCACCTCTACCAACTGGTCGTGGTTTATGGTGGAAGACGTAACCGGGAGGGGAAATGTCGGCAATACATGAGGCTGTGTCATGGGGTCTGAGCCAGGTCTCAGTGACAGCAAGGATATCGATTGTTTTCGAAATTATGAGATCAGTGAGAGGCAGTTTTCTCACGAATGGAACGAATGTTAGTGGTGGCCAGGCGAATGTTGTGCCTGACCACAGGTCCAGGATTTAGACTTACATCACCAGCTAGCAGTAGGATCAAAGCCAATTTAAATGTTGGCGTGGAACGGGGGATTGGCAGTAATTTTCGGTTGAAACAGAGATTAAGGCATGGCAGACTGTGTAAATATGTCAAGAATTCTTGTGTGCTCATGTATTTTGAGATTGAGTTGAGATGACATCTGACCAGTGCGCCAGTTTGCTACACAAGGTAAAATCATGGCTTCTAGAAGCTGCAGAACAGCATAATAGTAAAACACTGAATAAGAACAGTGGTGACATTTGATAAAATATGCTCAAGTTGTAAAATTAGTGTATCATAAAATAGTAAGAGCTTGAGAACAATCAGATGTTATAAAATAGTGTAAGTGTCCCAATGCGCTGTATGGGTCAACAGCACTAAAACTTAATAAAATGATAAATAAATAGATGAGAGGTCACACTGATTAAAAAATTGTGTTGACCTTAAATCAGCCTACTTCTCAAATATAAAACAATATTATATATAACCAGTTGTTAAATAAAAATGCTACATATATAAAATATAGCGTTGAAAAATCTCACATAGACATAATCAATTGATACAATAATTTATTTATAAGGCTAAATACAGACAGTTTAATTTTTCGCGCTCAGCAAGCCTGTGCGATGTAATAAGACGTGTAGTGCCCGTGCAAATGAAATGTTCAGAGGTCTTCATCCCCAGGGCGATTCTGAGTATAAAGAAAACGTCTTGAAAAGGCCTGTTAGTCAACAGTTTATAAGAATTACCGTCTTTGTATGTTGACTGTACTGGCGCGAAAAATTAAATCGGCCTGTATTATCGCCCACAATGTTATAAACGTACAATTTCGGCGGCGTAATTGGTATAATTTACAAGAGTGCCTGCGTATCCAAATAAAGTAGAGTGTTGGTCTTTAAGCTGCATAAATGTCAAACACAGAAATGCAGAATTTTGGATTACAAATGTATCATTTGAAGGAGCAGTGAAAATAAAATTAATAATGTACTACCTTACGCGACCTAGCGACCATGTATGCTGTTAATATAACGCACAATACAATAATATATACAATTTGTTTTTACTGAATTATATTATAAATTGCAACTGTTGGAAAGTATATGCGCCTCTGTCGCACCCGCAACTCGGCCACCACGCACGTGAAGATTTTGTTACATACGAGAGGCATCCCGGACCTTCGATTCGTTTCAAATTCAATTCACAAACCTATATTATCGTAACATGTCATTGCATCATCCTGGTCTTAGTACATGATATCTTGCTTCCGTCGGACGCCTCGACTTCAAACTTTCGTAACTTCCAAACGGAAGCTTACTAAATAGCATTACCGATTGAGTACGTGGGAAGTGAACCCGAAAACGATCTGTTCTGGCGTCCTTTAAATTGAAAGCATATTTTACATAAAAAGTAGATCCAACATTAGTCGGCACGTAATACATTTTCCAGAAACCATCTCTTCGCTACGCACAAAATATCGCGAGTAAGGGCCTTCATTATTGTGTTCATGACATGGCTTCTTCCAGTACTTTATATTTGTTTATATTCAGTCACAAAAGTAGTGCCCAGACTAGTGGATCAGCCAATATGTGATATAAAACTGTCATCGGCATTTTTGTAATAGCATGCAACTATGGTAGATAGATCACTCGTAACATGTGGAAAGAGGTGTGGGTGGATGCCACCCTCAATTTAGAATTTTAAGGTAATTTTCAAGGACATGAAAGGTCAACAATTTTATTTTAGTAATTTGGACCACAATCAATAAATCTATCCAATGAAATAATTTATATGTTCATATATTTGCATTTAACCAGTGTAATTGACAAATAAACATTCACTTTACAATGTTAAAGCATAGAATAACGAAACACGAAAATAGTGTTTTAATTAGGAAAGTGTTGAACACTTGGTCGTTTTACTCTAATGTTCCCATATGCACTATGAATTGCATTAACGGGTCACCTTCACTTGTTCCCAAGTCTATTGGCCAGCTGAGTTGCAGCAGTCCACCCCGCAGGCATACGTGCAATGAGGTACGTTTTGAAGCAACTGCATCGGGCCGTTCTGCACTTAGCCTTGCATCCACAAGTGACCAGCTCTAGACACGCATCTGGAATAGCAGGTACTCTTGTCCAGACAGCTTTCAAGCAGTCTGACTCCATCAGGGATGTGTATAATTTATGCTCCTGGTCTGCCTGCAACCAGACCTTTGCTAGATAGTTGGCGCGTGCGGTATGAAGTTCAAGGACGTCTCTGGTTGAGGTTAATATTCACCAAACCAAGCTTGGCCTTACCGAAGAGTTGGAGTCTGGCATTGTCGACTGTTGGCTGCTCATGTGTGCCGTACAGGTGACATACAAATTGTTCGATTGGTGCGAGTTCGTCACCACGACCAATCCGCTGCACAAGATGAGGATGATTCTGAAACGTTTTCCAGCAAGACCGCTTGCCGTGGCCACTAAACGCTGACGTTGTATCAACATGTGAACGCGTGGAAGCCCAGCAGGTTATCCCTCAGAGGTTGTGTAAGTCTCTCAGACAGTGCATGTATTGGATAGCATTTCCTCTTCTTTGCTGTTCCAGAGATTATCCACACTTCTGCTGTTTGCGCTGGCGTAAAGTTGACTAGAACTTTAGAAGCAGCATGACATTCATATATATCTGCAGATGACCAACATTCTTTTGTATCCCTGGCTGACTGCCTCACACGAATGGAGTATCCGCCTCGTGTCAGCCTCTTCATGGTTTCCTTGAAAAATTAATTCGTTTCTCCTGTTTGACCTCCCATGTGTAGCACAAGATAATCTGCCCCCTTTTACAAGCTCACATTATTGTGGTATATCTATACCCTTTGTGACGATAATCTCGGACAAGAACCTGGCGAGATCGGCCTTGTTCTCATCAGATGCAATGAAGTTGCTCCACACCTGTGGAAGTGGGACATTTCTTCCATCGATGACCTTACGAACTGGCTTCCTCTTCCCCACTCACTTTGACCCGGTCACTGCCTTGACTGATTGTGGCCGGTGTAGCGGTCAAATACTACATCAACTCGTGTTGTGTGACATCCGAAGTGACTTGTCACATTTTTCATGAACACATCAGCATAGTCGCCAAACGTCTCACACACATGAGGATTTCCAAGACCTTGGATCAGGCCATGACCGTCAAACACCATACACGTCTTCATGTTGGCTTCAGGAATTGTCGAAGGTATGTGAATGACATCCGCCAGGACATTGATTAGCTCTGACGTTTGTGTCGAGTTCATGTCGCCTCCGTGCTTGGTCAGAGACAGCGGGATTGGGGACAACTCATGCTTAAGAATATTCCCCATTTAAACTGTTCGACCCGCGGTGACAGCATTGAGTAATCGCTGCAGAAGCTTTCTGTCGGCTTTGACAGTCTTCAGTACATTGTGTTTGGTAGACACGGTTGCTTTGTACAGAGTAGCAAAGGTTTACGAGCGATGCTTCTTAAGCACGTCATGAAACGCCACAGCTTTGTCAATTAGGCGTCGCGTCACGTTGGTGATAACATGCAGTTTCCCCCGTTCTTCAGCTCTTAGGAGATCTCTGACCACGTCAGTCGGGGCAGATTCTTCGGATGCCAAAGATACCAAGGGTCCGCAACTTATCGTATTCATGTCTCCATCTTCTTCTCTCAGAGCAGTGTTTACTTTGAACACGTGTAAGCGTGTGAAAGTGTTCTCTTCCTCCTCATCTTCCAGGTTGAAGAGATATCTCGTGTCCTAGGAGATTCGTGAGCGTTCGGTCTAGGTGACAGAAAACCTCTGCCTGGTTTGGTAATTACTTGTAATGCCTATGATGCCGTTCTGCATCTTGCGTGTTTTGTTTATCCACTCTGTTGCCTGGTCAGCGGGAACTTGGTTGAATCGACTTTTGGTTCTCTTCACAACGAAATGTCCCTGCATGAACTCCGCGTAAACCCTGGTGCTGTCATTTCAAGCAGTTTCATGTCCTCAAGATATACATGTCTCCATCGGGCATAGTTTGTGTGGTCATAGATTGTTAGCCATGGCAAACGCTTCTAGACGGAGAGTCCAGTTACCATCTATCTCAGCTCTGATGAAGTCCAGCAGAATCTCCACCATGTTCATGTACGTAGAGCACATCCTGAAGTTCGGATTGCCAAAGTGTGTCTTGGCAAACTTCGTCAGAAGACCTTGAATATGTTCACTCCCCACGATATTTGACAGTCGCTCCACTGAGTCGCAGAGCGGTCCTACTGTGTGATAGCCACTTTTCGTCTGGAACATTTTGTAACATTCACTTCATCTTCACGACCGTACTCAGATAGCCATGTATTCAGATAGCCATGTTTCAAACATTTGTCATTTGATGTGCCACAGAGCTTCCTATGCTAGTTGGTGTCCCCTCACACGACGGTAGTTGGCTTTGCCGTCCAGCATGGTCTCAGTGGTGTTCGCTGCATACACACCGGATTCTGTCCACAGGTCATCCAGCCATTATTCCATACATTCGTGTGTAAATTCAATAATCAGCACATTATAACACAGACGTTACATCTGCAAGTCATAAAACGTGGTTATGTGCAAAGATGATCAAGTGGGTGTAAAATAATGGAAAACAGTATTTTGACTGAAGTTGGTTTTGTGACCTTCAAAATGACCTTCATATTCAAAATCATGGATGGCAACACCGCATACGATTTTGTTATCTTACGAACGATCAACGTAGCAAGGACTTGTTTGTTTGCGAAGCAGAGTTCCATTCTGCGGTTGTCACATCACTTCTTAAAATAATTTCCCACATGTTGCCAAGTTTTATTTAATCCCAAATCATGCTAAGGAACGACGTTATGAATACAGACATACACACAATACGTGTTTGGTTTTGAAAACAGGATAACTTTGCAATAATTGATATGCAAACAACTTTTATATACAAGAAAATCACATTTCGACATAATCACATTTAGTTGTTGAATTATCCTATTAATCTCTGTGTACATGCAAAGTTTAACACCTTATATCTCAGCCAATACTTGTCACAACCGTAAATGCAATACTGTTTTGGAAAGAACTGGTTCACATAGAGTTCAAATCATCACGAAAATAAAAACCGACATGTTGACCCTTGTTGATTTTGTGACCTTCAAAATGATCTTTAAATTTAAATAAATCGAGCGTGGCATCCACCCTAGTCATTTTCCTCATTCCATGGGTGACTCATCTAGCATGGATGACCGCTATTAACAACCAATGCCGATAAAAAAAACAATTCTGTAACCAATTCTCATTTTAGTAATGTGTATATTAAAATATTATTATAATGAGAATTGGTTACAGAATCGCACAAAAATCAGTTTAGAAGAGCGTATATAATGTTTGTTTTGTGCTTTGGATGTCTTTTTTTTAAAAACAAAATCGTTATTTTCGTCGGCCATTTGTGACATGCAGTCACGCTAGCATACCAAAGCTATATTGATTTCCATTTCACTGCACCCAAAGTTGATTGTACAGTTTTCGTGAGAGTCAGCTACTGTGTGTGGAACGTGTCCACTTTATATCGGTGCAATATTTATTTAAATCGTTGTATGGTTTTTTTGCCGCACATTTGTTCTCCAAGCACGGAAGAAAGACGTGGTGAAAACGTCGACCTCGTGAAAGTGTAACAGACAGATTAACAGAGAAAAATAGAAAAACAGACAAGGAAACCCTTTTATAACAATTATGGATAACAGCTGCTTTTCCTTCCACTTCATGTTAAGTTAGGTTAACTACTTCAAATTAGTAGGACTTGTTGGTGGTTTCTCCACACATTGCACTGCACAAAACAAACACAGCGATCGTTTTAAATTGTTCGATTCCAATTATAGTTGTATGTTTAGTTAATATGTCATTTTGTGTTTCAATGCGATCTATACACTCGATGTATACACTTAGACTAATTGTAATCAAAGCGCTTTCTATTTCAGATTATAGGTTGATAGTATGCACCGACTACAATGGTAATCATCGAGAAAAATACAATACAATTGATCAAATACAAGACCTGAGAATTGTGAATGATGTTGCTTACTACGTGACTTGTTGGCAAGCAGGAGGGTACGGCATCGAACAGTTACATGTTTGTTTGACTGTTGAACATGCCCTTTGATGCAAAAACTGTTTCTTAGTTATTGAAAATGTCGAGGTATCATATACTCTCTAATAATAACCTAGATCGTTTATACATACATGTTACTTAGTTTTTCAAAAATTTATATGGAAACTGCGAACTCTTTCGAATTGTTGCTTCAGTCAGATCCCAGGTTGACACTATGTAAGACACTGGGAATGGACATGTTACTTTAAACGTAATTTTGTTCTGTTTTCTCGGGATAAACGTAACCATTCGAGTATTGATGTTTTGGAATAGCGAGCAAACGAAAGTTAGTTCGTACTCTAGCGCGGGTGTGTCCGTTTCAGCCTTATCTCTCAGGAACTGTCGGGCAAACGTCGCCGCGCGGAGAGACATCTCCCATACCATGACGCTCATCGTCTCACACTAGGGCTAGGACCAAACGGCGGATACAACTGCTACCCGTCAGGTAGAGTAGACCCTCTCTTGGGTGATGCATCATGTAGGCGCTCGCATTTGAGATACAACCGTCGTCATTATGCATCATCATTGCTCTCAGTCTTAAATTACGCTTTTGTTAGCGATCTTGATACATATGTGTATGCTAAACATTAAATCACTACTTTTATTGTAAAATTGACATAACATTAAAGATGCCCAATCAATTCGTTTGTCCATCGCCAATCAGGTTATTTTATGTCTAGATGTGTAATATGTTTTTAGTTTAATGCATAGTCAGTTTAATTTTAAATACGTATTTATCTTTTTAATCGTCAAAGAAATCGTCGTTACACCGGCGAAACAATAAACAGCAGTCGATGTCACGTTTTTATGCGAGATCGGCGTCCTACGGCATAGTAACAAATTAATAAGTTCAATGTTTATATTATTATTTCGGCTTTGTATGTCTGAACTACCAAAACTATTTAATGTCCTAGGTTAGGGTCATGTCATCAGGATAACATATAAACTAAAATAAGTTGCTTGACAACTATATCATTTATAAAAATTAAAAACAAGAGAAGTCCAAAAATATACCCCTTGGAATAAAAGTGGTGCTAAAATTTTCTTAAGATTTCGAAAATGTTAAATATGCAGAAAATGACATCACCACTGGTATTCCAAGAGGTTTATTTTATATCATCACTGGTATTCCAAGAGGTTTATTTTGATATCACCACTGGTATTCCAAGAGGTTTATTTTTGGGAAAAATGACAAAAACACCACTGGTATTCCAAGAGGTTTATTTTTATATCACCACTGGTATTCCAAGAGGTTTGTTTTTATATCACCACTGGTATTCCAAGAGGTTTATTTTGATATCACCACTGGTATTCCAAGAGGTTTATTTTGATATCACCACTGATATTCCAAGAGGTTTATTTTGCGACCGCTCTTATTTTGTTTTTTGTATAAATGATATTGTCGTCAAGTATCATATTTAATTAAAACAAAATGTGAAATATACGTATTGCACACGATTACGTAAATATGTCTTGCAGAAATCTAAAGCTTTGCCGTTTATGCCGTATTATTTTAATTTATCTGATAGCAGGTTGTCGATAATGGTATCAAAAACTGTTGATAGGTCAAGATGAATATTCATAGTCGTATTGATCAATGTTTTCCAGGGTTGTCAGTTCAGTTGAACGTGGTTTTTCTTTCTGAAAAAACGTTTAACTCTATGAGTGTCCTACTGTAAGTAGACAGTCTAGTTCGTAAACTAATTTTAGTAACAAACCGTGTGAAGTGATTGTGTCAAAATAGACATTACTTATGGATTTATCATTTATTTTCAGTAAATCTTCATTTTAATTTCCTGCAAATATGACCTCGCTTTTAAATGTGTTTAGTTTCATTAATTTATCTACAACGTTAATGCATGTTTGGTAATTTTCATTGACATCTTTCATGTGCCTGTATATTACCCAGAATAATATGTTTCTTCATATTAAAACATGTTATTTCAAGATATTGTCCTACTCTATGAGTGTCCTACTGTAAGTAGACAGTCTAGTTCGTAAACTAATTTTAGTAACAAACCGTGTGAAGTGATTGTGTCAAAATAGACATTACTTCTGGATTTATCATTTATTTTCAGTAAATCTTCATTTTAATTTCCTGCAAATATGACCTCGCTTTTAAATGTGTTTAGTTTCATTAATTTATCTACAACGTTAATGCATGTTTGGTAATTTTCATTGACATCTTTCATGTGCCTGTATATTACCCAGAATAATATGTTTCTTCATATTAAAACATGTTATTTCAAGATATTGTCCTTCACAAATGTTACAGTATATTGCTATGCCAGCATGTGAACTACATATTTTGCCGCCTTGACATATCAACGTATGACCATCTACGTGAAATAGATATATAGCATATTCATCCGCAAGCCAGGTTTCTTGCAAACAAATAGCACTTATTTGCAATCCCTTATTTCTAAGTGTTTATGTTTTATCTTAATGTCATCACATTTTGCATTCAAAATCTGGCAATTTAAACTCAACACCACAAAATTATCATGATTAGCCTGTTAATAATGAACCAATTTTTCATCATCCAAATAGGGCGACTGAGTAATAAATTATATTTCTTCATCTTCTTTATCATCATCAAATAGAGAGTTGTTATGTATGACAAAGAAGTTGAATAGAAAGTGTTATTATCAACCAATTTGATTATTAAAGTAAACAATTGTTCCGTAGATGCACATACTATACAGTATATACAATACTATACAATAAACAACAGACATATTGCTCCCGTGAAGACAGTAAACAAATTATATGAATATATATTATTTAGATAACTGTGTTTCATAACTTATCATTATACGGGTGACTATTACAGTACATATACGTGTGAACCTATTTTCTTATTTAGCCTCATTATTAACTATTTGTATTGTCTTGTTCAATTTGTTATTATTAAAAGGGGGCTCTCATGTTAGCGACATGTTCTCTTAATGGCAGTCTCTTTCACCTTTACATAATTGTTTATTATGTTAAATATATTACTAGGTACATTTGTAGTCAAAAATAAATAAATATGTATGTTAGTCTGTCTGTCTGTCTGTCTGTCTGTCTGTCTGCCTGCCTGCCTGCCTGCCTGCCTGCCTGCCTGCCTGCCTGCCTGCCTGCCTGCCTGCCTGCCTGCCTGCCTGCCTGCCTGCCTGCCTGCCTGCCTGCCTGCCTGTGCCTGCCTGCCTGCCTATATATATATATATATATATATATATATATATATATATCAGGGGCGTAGCTAGCCGTACGCACGTACGCACGTGCATCATTAAGGCAACCACAAAATGGCCACTTCAAACGGTGGCCAGAGGATGCCAGGATATGTTCATAGCCTTTGGCAACGAAAGCGTCATCATTCACTTGTAACAATTTGTCAATATTTTGACAACATTGTACAGCTGTATCCAGTTTCCAGACCCCTGTGCACAGAACAAATAGATGCCTCCGTCTGAAGGCTATCTTGGCAATGCAGCAGCCGGGTAAATACGAATTCACTAGAAACAATTTATCAATGTTTTGACGGCCGTGGGCTAAGATTAAAAGATTAGAAGCTAAAACTGGCGTTAACAACAAAACAAAACTACAGTCACTCTACTCTGTTAGACGAGATGGGCTAGACGTGCCAACGCACTGTATACATTTGGGTCTGCCTTCACAGCTGTAGTGTCTGCTCTGTAATATCTAGAGGCTGGTGGTAATGGCAAAGCATGGGACTACATGTTGTAAATCTAAAGGTTTTACTTCATTGGTAACGATTGAGCATGTACTCCAAAGTCTACTTCCTCTGACAACATTTCTATAACGATATGAAGGCGCTGTGGAACTGGCAGCGAAATTTGAAGTTCACCCGAGCAAGCCGTGCTGGAAACAAAGATATCGCGAAAATGTTCCAGCTGACACCCCATTGTCAGTACAAGAAGAGGGCGATGTACCAACCATTCATGCGTTAATGGCCCAAGATCGCTGCGTGGCTCAGTAGGCCTACATCACACCGAAACAACTGGTGCATATGACACCAGAAAGAATAGCACCAGCTGCATGAGGTGTTCAAAGACAACATGCCTGGAAATCTGCGTGAACTACAAAATGAAGTGGATCACTGGAATGCAATATGGGAAATGGTGAATGTCGCAGAGAAACCAGACACACTCGACGATTCAAGAAATCAACCCCGACCTATACCTCAACCTATTATTTAGCCCCTAATGAAGGGGTGCAGTAACTGAACCGATGTTGAAGACAATACAGAACTCTTTAAAAATAGCAGATTTATAATGAGTACATAGCTGATTTTAAAGCATTCAATGAATGTGTTGCACATTCAAACATATGCTATGTATAATATGGTGTGTGTATATATATATATATATATATATATATATATATATATGTGTGTGTGTGTGTGTGTGTGTGTGTGTGTGTATTAACAGTTCAAGTCATCCACCTTTTCAGCATGTTTCAAGCAGTAAAAATACTGTGTATTTTTCTATTTATTCCTTAGCGTGTTCTATTTACCTATGATATATTGTGACTTAAAATGCACTATATGTCAACTGATTGGATCGTCAAACATGATACACAACATGTTTTGGAGCACCTGACCCCGATGATAGAATTTAGAATAATATCATTAATTAGTGCTTCCACTTGCATTTATGCCTAGCTACGCCCCTGTATATGTATTACTTTTCATTACCACTACTATTTAATTATAAGAATGAACGGCAAACTACACACTGAAGAAATCACTATAATCTGCAAATAGATATCGAATAGATCACGTGTCACTTTCACTTAAAACATTTCCAATATTGACAATAAAAAAGCGTTACATATAGTTTACAAGGGTCTACTAAGTATGTTAAACTGCAATCGTTTGACAACATGCTCAAGTAACAGAAACACTGTGAAATAGCTGTATATGTAGGCAATATTTGGAACAGACAACGACTTGTACTGTACAAAACACTTATGTAAGCATATTTACATCACAGTCTTACTAATACATTCGCGGTTACACTTACGCAATCGCGTGCGCGCACAGACACGATCATTTCCTACAGGTGTGTGTATAGATCACATCCCAGCTATAAGTAATATGCTTACATTGGTTAACCTAATGATTATTAGTTGGCCCCTCAAAGCAGCTTTCGGAGTATTGTTTATACATTACATGAAATATTTGCCATAAGCCTATAACTTGTACTGTTTATATTGACAATGGATGCATTTGATGCTAAGAAGTGTAGATAGAAATGAACAGTAATTGTGTTGGTTGTGGAGTGTCATTGTGCTATGGTCTTGTGTGATGTATGTTTGTAGATGTCAGTCCGTGTTGGAGCGATCCTTGCCAATACGGAGGAACGTGCACAAGGAAGAAGAATTCTTTCATTTGCAAATGCGTAGAGAGATACATAGGAACTTATTGCGACAGTAGGCATGCGTGTACTTATTGTTTTATTGTGACGTCATTGTATGTGCTGTCTTACAACTTACTTGTATTTTGTTCAGAAAGTAATTGAATTGTCAATAATATTAAATGCGATTCCATAACAATGTTGCTACTAGTCGGCTACGTAATATGACAGCGTAACTTAGGTTGCATGCTTCGTTTGTCTCAATGTTGGTTGGTTGATACACGAGATTGTGACGTTACGTCGACATATAGGAGTACGCTTCACATAAGTCTAAAGTGGACGGAATTGTGTGAAACACCCGAAATGACACAGTTGGTCTGTTTACATGTGATTACCAGAAAGCATACATTGTGGAATAGGAGACAGCGTAGGCGTTCAACCAGGAGCAAGATGGCAAGATCGTTGGAATTGTACAAACATACGCTTTTCCCAACCGTTGAATTGAGTGTTTTATGTCCTTACGTCCATACAATGTTGCATACCTCATATATGAACACTCCATGAAGTTGAAAGCATTGCTATATGACATTGTATTGACCAATAGCGACGTCAATCACAACACGGAAATGCTCCAGGTTAATTTCGACGGACGCCATAATCCTTCCAAATAATATCTTTTTTATCTATTTATTAATAAACAGGAACATTTTCGCAAGAAATAAAACCACATAAAGTCATATATTAGTGACCTACTCATTATCTATGTCTTCCGTTTGGAAGAGTTTATGACGCGGATGAAGATTTTGATTGATCAAGGTAAAGGAAGTCACTAAGAAAAACAAGTTGTGATTCGTTAGTGTAGCTTCAACAACGAATAACACTACAATGTAAGCAAGTTCAGATAACAGACATGTTCACATTCTTGCAAACACACACACACACATACGCACACACATACGAATAAACATATACACGCGTACACGCACCTTACCTACCGGTGCATGAACATATCAAGTCATTCCTACGATTAATAAGCGTTCATTTTTTCTTTAACCTATTGATTTATTCGTAGGCCTTGTAAATCTTAGATGGGTCTACTGACCATACTATTGATTTGCAATTGCATGTACCGTAAACCTATAAATTGTAATGTTTAAACTAATAATAATTTAACAGGAATATATGATTATGTGTTATTTTAACTTTAAAAGTTAAATATCGAATACATATATATTATAAGAAATAAATCCACAATTATCATCGACTCATTAAGCAATTGATATTTAGAAGTTTAGATCGAAATTAACACTAATTGTGTTGTTGATGTCATTGTGTTGTGGTGTTTTTGTGATGTATATTTGTAGGACTCGATCCGTGTTGGAACGACCCATGCAAAAACGGAGGAACTTGCAAAACGATAAATTACGTTTACACCTGCAAATGCCTTGCGAGTTATTCGGGACGCAGCTGCGAAAGTAGGCGTGCATGTACAATTTTGTTACGTAATTTTATTTGTTGATTCACGCATTATTTCTTTTCAGCTCATTAAAATAAATCAATTATTAATAATGTTAAAAGCGATTACCTTAATATCTCGATATGTACTATAAAAACGTATATTAGGAGCATCTGCCTTAATCATGATGCTGGTTTGTGGATACTCGTGATTATGACATTCCGGCGACACAGAGGATATAAGCTTCAACTAAGTTTAAGAGTGGATGGCATGGTGTGAAAAATTCGAAATTTCACAGTTGTTGATCTGTGTACATGTTATTTTAATAAATGATTATCAAAAACGGTTCATGTTGGAATAGCAGAAAGCGTAAGCATTCAAACGGAAGCAAAATTTTCGAAGTGTAGACAGATCTTTATTCAACAATAAAAAACAATACATTCACCGTATACAATATAAAATATATTTGTAAGTCGTAGTTCTGAAGTTGAAAATGGCAAGTAGAAGAATGTTACATTTGCCCATATATTATATATATATATATATATATATATATATATATATATATATATATAAATGCATACACATAAATATATATACAACACACATACATAACACATTATTTTGAGGAATAACAATCACGAGGTACAACGCAGACAATGTTCAGTATGTAAGCAAAACATCAGCAGTATAAATGTTTTAAACGTTTCTAGTACATTATATAGAATTGTCAAGAGAATTCCCAACACGTTTAGATGAAAGACACACTTCGCTTAGGGTGGTAGTAGCACAATGTTGCTTAAATGTTGGTCTTGAGAGGACCGGACAAAAATAAACAACTGTTGTATGTTCACTGGTAGAACATTACTGTTTCCCTTGTGCATAATACATGCAATTCTTGGATTAACAATATCGGACAGTTTCAAAATACGTAATTCAGAGTCCGAATTGTATGAACTATCAGCGTGCTCGCGACGGTTGAATTTAGTGTATTATGAGATGTCTCAATTATTATGTATGAACACTCAACTAGCGTCATCAATCTAGATACAGTCCATTCTCTTAGTCATTTACTATAATATTCACTGTGTAACTAACGCAATGACACAAAATATTTAAATATCCCTTATTTGCAGAAAACATATGCATGAGCAGGCCGTGCAAGAATGGAGCCACTTGCGAACTGCGTGACGGGTCTTACAAGTGCAAATGTTCGGCGGATTACACAGGAACACATTGTTAGTCTCTATGCTATTTGTTTTATCCTGATGTCGAATGTTCTTGAATGTAACTCTACATCTTCACACGTACATAAGTGCGTATATCGTTTATCATAAAAGTACAAAGAGGGCGCGTGATGGCCGAGTGGCTAGAGTGACGACTGGTCGGTTGCTCGGCTCTGATACAACCACCGTATCATTACTTAGGCAATTTCGTTCACCGTCTATCGCCTGTCCCGTCCGCGACTTCGCCTTTCCGAATACAAATTTTGTTAAGGCACTGCTTGCAATGCTATCTGCCTTGCGATTGGTTGCTGGATGTAAACACGCGCCAGGTACATTTGGCAGTACGACTTGGCAGGCGGAAGTGTCCTCGGATCAAGGAATACACAAAACCAAACAGAACGCGCGCAAAGTAAACTGAGCGGACTGACCTACATAAAAACATCATGCGCTGTTTTTCTGCCGCATCGTTAGAATCTTGGTGAAAAAAATGTATTAGTAGAATAAGAGGGTAAATAGCCGAAAATACGATATTGTTTCGAAAATAAACAGTAGAACCCTTAAATATAAAATAACTTGCACAAGGCTAGCTTGTGAAGTACAATGTGAACACACAGTATATACAACTACATTACTTAAAGAAGAAATATATAAAGACATTTTGATTTCAAAACAACTGATAATACTAATAATTAATAAATAAACAAGAAAATATCTATTGGTAGACATTTAAAAATAATAAGACAATACAAAACGTAATCATGAATATTATGATCTGGAGAATCACTGATATTTATAACTGGACATTAAGAGTCAGGTTGAAATAATAGTAATGCTTAATGTGTTAACTCTTAAATGTAATATATTTATGACATCATTCGACTCAACATTAACTTATGCAAGGCTGGCTTGTAAAGTACAATGTGAACACATCTTTTATATAACCTGACAAATAAACATGTCATACTCACTCCTAGTCTTATAATGAGTAAATATATATTGTAGTGCCATGAACCAAAAATACGACAGAGGCAAATTATCTACCAAGACAAACAGTACTAGTTATATAATAATACTATTGTAAACACAATTGCTGTAAAACAGTCAGAACACACTCATTGTATGAGTGAACAGTATTGAAATGAAGCACAAGTAATTTCACTTCACTGCAACTAAGGCTGTTTTTTTCCACAAAGATATTGCTAGTGTAAAACGTTGAGAATTTGCAACACACACTTATAGTTGTATATAGCAAGCTGCAGTGCTATAAGTTCATTCTACACATACACACAATATCAACAATGAACATAAATGACAAACAGACTGCCACAGTGCTGTTGTGTTATTTTCTAGGTGTGGAAATGGAATTAATGAAACTTGTTGCAATTCCAACTGTTTCTCACCCACATTTGATTGAGGTAAATACAATGTCCACAATGCAATAAATGTACTGCATTTTAGCCAAAGCAATGTTTGCAGACACAACATATGCGATGTTGTGTGGTGCTTGCCTCTTCTTCTTCTTCTTTTCCTCTTCTAGCAAGGACTTGCTGAAGTAAATTTTTCTCTTTACATGTTTTTTCCTCAATTAATGTAGTTGTATATTCTGTATGTTTACATTGTACTTTACAAGCTAGCCTTGTGCAATTTATTTTATATGTAAGAGTTTTATTGTTTAATTTCACTTCTTTTATATTCTCATGTATGACTTGTATGAAAATTATTGGAAATGACTGTAACAAATACCATTGATATAGTAAAAATGGAAATAAATGTTGTTTTAAATGCATGCCATAATAATTATTAGCAAGTGAGCACAATTAATTGCGAAATAAAAATGTATGTAATGAAAATGTAAATAAATGGTTTAAATGCATGTCATAATTATTAGTAAGTGAGATTAATTAATTGCGAAAATAAAATGTATGTAATGAAAATGTAAATAAATGGTTTAAATGCATATCATAGTTATTAGTAATTGAGATTAATTAATTGCGAAAATAAAATGTATGTAATAAAAATGAAATAAATGCACGTGATCATAATTGAAACAATATCGTATTTTCCGCTGTTTACCCTCTCATTCTACTAACACAGTTTTTCCACCTAGATTCTAACGATCTTGTATGCGGCAGAAAAACAGCGCGTAATGTTTTTGTATAGGTCAGTTCGCTCAGTTCACTGCGCGCGTTCTGGTTTGTTTTGTGTATTCCTCGATCCGACGACGCTCCCGCCTGCCAGGTCGCACTGTCACTGGGGCGTGTTTATTTCCAGCAACCAATCGCAACGCAGATAGCATTGCAAGTAGTGCCTTAACAACATTTGTATCCGGAAAGGCGAAGTCGCAGCCCGTTCATGGTGTCGGTGATTTAGCTAGATTTAGCCACTTTAACACCAGTTTCTGAGGAAACATCTAATGCGAAACATTTGATTGTAGGTGCAAATGGTTAGCTTGTGTAAACTATTTTAGGTGCATAACACCAAACCGTTGCCTTTTTTGCCCTTTAAAAGAACACATGAAGAGGTTCTACAACGAGACAACTGAATTGCATCCATTATGATATGGTCAACGATATAACACTTTGGATGGCATTTTACATTTCCATCTACGTAGCCATTAATGATGCTAACTAATTTCTAACGCTGATGCTTTTGTACGTGTGCAATTCCGGTGCTGCCATATCGGAGACTATTTACCCAATGCACTACTGTTACCAAATGTTCAAGTCTTATCTACGTTCTAAGTGTGTTCGTTTTCATTGCATATGCAGGTGTTAGACCTGCTGATTCCTGCAAATCAAATCCGTGTGTGAACGGTGGAACGTGCACGAACGGCTTCAACGTATACAGCTGCTCTTGCAATAGGGATTACGCTGGACACGCGTGTGAAAGTAAGTCGAAGGGAAAGACTTGTTTTACGTCATTATACATGCACCTATGAATCCGGATATAATATACGGTGTCGACTTATTCCTTGCTAGTCTCGCTTAACCGACTGTTGGTCTGCTGCGTAACTACGCCGAGAAGACGGTGGTGACTTTGCCGGCTTTTGAATATTATCCGTGTGGGGCTAAACAATGCTGCCACCTCACGGATAGTGGTTAATCCTGCCATAATTCCTATTTTATAAACAACTGCAAATTTGTATTTATATTTATTTTGTGTATCAGTTTAATTTTAAATAGTTTTTATAATACTGCATAAATAAAAAGTATCGCTATTTAATTTGTTATTTCAAATTCGGCCTGTAAACCAATCAGCGCCTCTACCCTAATCTGGGCCAGGCCGCCCTGGCGGTTACAACTGCAGCCCATTAAATCCTCAGGCAGAGTTGAGGGGCTTAAAAATGTTGCCACCTCACGTAGCCTGGGTAACCGAGGCTAATTCCTTGCTTCATTGTAATGATCTGTGTCATAGACCCGGTACACAGGGCCATGTGTTTCCACGAAGAACGGTTGTGCGCAACAAACTGCGGCGATGTGCGCCATGATGGAAAATATGTATCGTGCAGCGATTGTCGAAGATATTTCGTTTGCCACGGTAGTTCGCAGACTCCACACACGTGTCCATATAAGCCGAACTGGGGCTTCAACGTCGACACCAGGCAATGCCAGTACAAGTCTCCTCATTGCTTTGTCTGCAGTGGTAGGTTGCGTGTTATTGCTTTACATATCTGAATTTAACCAACTCTACAGTATTGTACCGTTACACAAATAACGTCGCTGTGCTCAATTTAATTCGAGTTGGCCATTGACATCAAAGCCGTGATTGCATTTACTCATGATTAATTTGTATTTACTCCTTCGAATGTTTTATTGAAGTTGCCCTTCGTGTAGTGTTTTGTGTAATTTCCTGTCGTCTGTCATGACATTTGGCGTTCTACAGAGTAGCGACTTTAAGAAAACAAGAGCAACTAGAGCGTATTTGTTAACCTCTAAAAGACGTAAACAATTGGATATTCAGTCAAACAACATCGTATTATGTTATGTGAAATCAAATGACATTTTATTAACTCCATTCACCAAAATATACAAACTGGGTCCACAAGTATAACACCTGTAGTTTATTAAAAATAACGGTTTGTTATGATGCATATGCATATATATATTATATATATATATATATATATATATATATATATATATATATATATATATATTTATTTATATATAATATATATTATATATATTATATTATATATTTATATATATATATAATATATATATATTTATATATATATATATATACGTACATATTTTTAGTAAAGGTTCACACCCACACTTCTAGGTTTACCGGTAGACGATTTGGGAATACTTGTGTTGCTTACGGTGCTCTAAGCGCATGTTTCACCGCATAGTGATAGCAGGTGTAATTAAATGTCTTCAGCTGAATTATGACTTTCAGTGATGCAGTATTATGCATTAATGATATCATACAGTATAATATATATATATATATGTATTACATATGTATATATATATATATATATATATATATATATATATATATATATATATATATATATATCGACGAATGTGTTTTTAAGGTTCTATACAACATAACTAACCGCTAAATAGTTTTTATCGCAAAAAGATGTGTAGAAAGTAATATATTCATGATGCATGTGGCACAAGACGTGTTTGTAGGTAGACCTGTAGGTAGGTTAGAAGGGATCTGTATTAGGAGCGACACAACTTATATTAGAACATTCCCAGTCCTCTGGGATATTTAGAGGGTGTTCTGACTTATGCAAGGCATGCACATGTCACAATGTATATTTTTAATTTAGTTTGAATGTTATGTAACACTTGTCAAAACATAAAGTAATGGTATTAAAATTGTATTGTGCCAACTTGATGTTTACCATGTACGGAAAATGAGACTGCCAGAGAATGTATGTATGTGTATGTGTGTATATGATGTATTTATGTGTATATGTATATATATATATATATATATATATATATATATATATATATATATATATATATACAAATGTATGTATGTATGTACAAATGTATGTGTGTATTTATATATTTGTCATGGTCTAAATGATATATCACACTTATTCTGGGATATAAGTGTGACAATGTTACGTTATTTACTGTTATTGCTTTACTGTAATTCTGCATGTTTGTAATTGTGTCGTTGCTGTCAGATCCCTGTAGGAACTCTCCTTGCGCCCATGGCGGCACCTGCTCAGTTGTCGGTCAGGATTATGAGTGCACGTGCGCACCTGGTTGGAGCGGCATGGAGTGTCAATGTAAGAGCCATTTACATAATATCCTCCTGGATAGATAAAATTCCAAGAGTACAATTAATTTACTGAACATTTCTCAGGGTAGTTTTTTTCTCGAAATCAAATGTTTTCATTTTTCATATCCAAAAACAAGTGTGTAGCTATCCATCCTGGGCCTTGAAAGAGGTCACAGAACAAGACACAAAAGAGAAGAAAAGGAGCAATAGTAGGACAAAGAACAAAGACTACAGAAGTCAAGTAGTTGCCTCATATGTGGCGGGAGTCTCGGAAAGAGTACGCCGTGTAATGAAGATGGAGTTGCGACAGCCATGCGTCCCCACAACACCATCAGGCGCCTGCTGGTGCACACAAAAGACAAGGTAGAGCTTGCAGAACAAGGTGATACCATGCAAGAACTGAGGTGCCGAGTATACTGGAGAAACAGGGAGACTGCTGAAAACACGACTGGATAAACACAGGAAGGAAGGACGTGGACAACACCAGCAATGAGAAGTCCACAAGGAGTGGGGGGAAGACGAATGTCTAACTTAAACAAATCCGCTCTAACAGACCACGCAACGACTGAAAATCACATGACAGACTGGGAGGGAGCGGAGACAACTGATAAAGAGCCACATCCGACAAATAAAGGAAGTCGTCATTTGGATCAGAAAGACAAAGACACCAATGAACAGAGACGAGGGCAATTACGATCTATCCCACGTGTACGATGACGTCATTCGTGCTGAAGTAGTCGACGTTTAAGGTCAAACGAACGCCTCTATGGGTAAACAGAAAGATCCAGATTGTGGATATGAAAACAAAGTTTTCGTTTAATACAATAACTGGCTGGGCATTGTTTGCAAAAGCGATTTGTGTGTGGGTTTTCTTCATCAGTGTTCAGTAATGTTTATCTAAAACCATATAACAGCGTATCGATATTATAGTTATGAACTACGCATGTTAACCTGATCTTAGTTCCATTTGATATCTGACTAATCGGGATTGAGTCAAAGCCAGCCATTCTTTTTACGCCAGTTAGCACCTCAGGCTGCCAACCGAATCCTTGCAATAATCGTGGGAAATGCGTTGTTGACGGTGAAATCGACGATATGCTCGATTACAAACCTACATTATACTGCGATTGCTCAGTTGGCTACGATGGCGAATTCTGTGAAGGCGAGTGTAACTGAATGTTTGCTTTGATAACTCAGACAACTATATACTTATATAATTTGCATTGTTAGTAAGTCGTACAGAAAGAAACTGTATCATTCTTCGGCATGTTGTCCTAGACTTGCAACGCCTTCACATACATGTACTCACACACACACGGGTGCGCGCGCACACATACATCAATCACGCACACACGCACGCATGACTGTATGCACTAGAAACACACATGCACATGCACGCAAAACTTATTTATTTGCACTGACATGTTTCTGGTTCCATTATACAAAGAGATGAACAACTTTCGTTGCAGTATGCGTTGGAAATTTCGAGGTAACGTGGAATAAAGATTGTGTTACTGAAACTAGTTCATATATATCTGCTGAGAACACACTAGATGACTACCAGGCGTTGTGTATAGAAGAGTATTTGTCCTGCTACGCCGTCGACTACAAAGACGGACTGTGCAGAATAGTCTACAAAGATGATTACCACACTGACGAACTAACTGAAAACGTTGGCAACGTACACTCTGTCTTGAAACCATGTTGAAAGATAGGCGCACAGAAAAATACCAACACACACACACAAATATTCACACACCATGCGCACGCACGTACGCACGCAGACACGTGAACACACATTCAATTTAGTGATTAACATACTGTACCATTAACAACAAATAATGTGTTCTTCGGGTCCGTTTGTTATTTAAGCTTTTATGAATGTGTTGATTATTTCACGTGTCTCATTCGTTACATATTACAATTTTGAATACCTTTGCACATTGAAATATTGATTCTGATTTGTTGAGAATATTTCCACACAACTGTCATTTCCGAACATGTCCTGTATTATGAAGTATGTTTCACAAATAAATACCTTTTTACAGAAACATTAGGACAACATTTGACAGTGTCAATATCTTTCAGCTAATCAACCCTATTAACATAGACGTTACCCTGTACACTGTGTATAAATAATCCTGAAACAGCAGGCAATTTTTCAGATTAACATGGATCTAATGCAAACAAAAGGTTAGTTAACAGTTTTGGAAAAAAGGCAAACTGTAAATGAACAAAACATTATACAAAGCGACAGTTTTGTAACATTACAAACTAATACATCATGTATGGAATACTAAGATAACCGTTCATTTATATACATTCCATATGGCTGCGACGTGATACGGACATACTACAAATCCGGAAATATGTATATTTTTCGCACACAGAAAATTGTAATCGTCCACCATTTCTAATAAAACATCTGCATCCAATCCTGTTTTGCTGGGCACTCAAGTCTGCAACAAGGCGACCGTCACAGACAGACAGACAGACCGTGAAATGTATCAGTAACTGAACATACAGGTATGGTGCTGGATTTTCAATTAATAATTTAATTACACCATCTGTTACCCGTGAATTGATCGACTCGTATATAAACTGGCAGCATCACTGAACTACAACAAAAGGAAGCACCAGAAGCAGTAGACAAACCGATGTTTTCAACATTTTATTTGCAAGAGCCGATGTCAGTGTTAGTCCTATACAATATCTTAACCAACTGAAACCTGCCACACAGCCTCTGTCACATAAATACGTAAGTAGCAAACTTCTAATGGAACATTGTAAATGTATATAACTTATTTTACAACTGCACGCACCATGCACGCATGTTGATTTACACACTCTGAGTGAGTCGGATGCAATGAAAGTACACACAATCAACCCCCTCGTCCCTGCCCGGAAGTAACACTGCTTAACAATCGGAACACAACTGCATTCCAACGACTGATTTCAGACCAGATTCAACCTCTGAGATTTGTGCAAACACATTCATTACAATAATCAAATGTATACAAGATTCTAAATATCCTGGACTGAAGCCATCAGCCATGGTTCATTTTGCAAAGTCCACATAGTTATTTTTACACATACGCACTGTGGACATTATCTGTAAGTCTACATCACTTCACCCTGTTTTCCCTGAAGCCAGCTGCAGGCTCCCAGTGAAACCATGAGCTACATGCCACACATTACACACAAGTTATACGCCACAAGTTATACACCACGAGTTACACGCCGTAAGCTACAAGCCATAAGCTTTCTGTAGACTGTTGAGTCCAGTCTCCGTGTCACTGTCTCCAATGGACGTCACCAAATTGTCCCACACCTGACGCAACTCTGGAGACAAAACCACACAGATCTCACATAAGTGAACTAAATTGTTCCCTTGTAACACTCATTTATCTATTACATATTATTGATTTTACTATATTTATGGAATTGTTTTGTCATCAGCTCACATTTTTGTATGACTACTGGCCAACTGTCCACTGGGCAACTGTCCACTGGACAACTGTACACTCGGCAACTGTCAACCGGACAACTGTACACTCGGCAACTGTCAACCGGGCAACTGTACACTCGGCAACTGTCAACCGGGCAACTGTACACTCGGCAACTGTCAACCGGGCAACTGTCCACTCGGCAACTGTCAACCGGGCAACTGTACACTCGGCAACTGTCAACCGGGCAACTGTCCACTGGACAACTGTCCACTCGGCAACTGTCCACCGGGCAACTATCCAATGGGCAACTGTCCACTGGACAACTGTCCACTGGACAACTGTCCACTGGGCAACTGTCCACTGGGCAACTGTCCACTGGACAACTGTCCACTGGGCAACCATCCACTGGGCAACTGTCCACTGGGCAACTGTCCACTGGACAACTGTCCACTGGGCAACTGTCCACTGGACAACTGTCCACTGGGCAACTGTCCACTGGGCAACTGTCCACTGGGCAACTGTCCACTGGACAATTATCCACTGGGCAACTGTCCACTGGGCAACTGTCCACTGGATAATTATCCACTGGGCAACTGTCCACTGGGCAACTGTCCACTGGACAATTATCCACTGGGCAACTGTCCACTGGGAAACTGTCCACTGGGCAACTGTCCACTGGGCAACTGTCCACTGGGCAACTATCCACTGGACAACTGTCCACTGGGCAACTGTCCACTGGGCAACTGTCCACTGGGCAACTATCCACTGGGCAACTGTCCACTGGGCAACTATCCACTGGGCAACTGTCCACTGGACAACTGTCCACTGGAACTATCCACTGGGCAACTGTCCACTGGGCAACTGTCCACTGGACAACTGTCCACTGGGCAACTATCCACTGGGCAACTGTCCACTGGGCAACTATCCACTGGGCAACTGTCCACTGGACAACTGTCCACTGGGCAACTGTCCACTGGGCAACTGTCCACTGGACAACTATCCACTGGGCAACTGTCCACTGGGCAACTATCCACTGGGCAACTATCCACTGGGCAACTGTCCACTGGGCAACTATCCACTGGGCAACTGTCCACTGGACAACTGTCCACTGGACAACTATCCACTGGGCAACTGTCCACTGGGCAACTATCCACTGGGCAACTATCCACTGGGCAACTGTCCACTGGGCAACTATCCACTGGGCAACTGTCCACTGGACAACTATCCACTGGCAACTGTCCACTGGCAACTATCCACTGGACAACTGTCCACTGGATCAACTGTCCACTGGGCAACTGTCCACTGGGCAACTATCCACTGGCAACTGTCCACTGGGCAACTATCCACTGGGCAACTGTCCACTGGGCAACTATCCACTGGGCAACTTCCACTGGGCAACTGTCCACTGGGCAACTATGGGCAACATCCACTGGGCAACTGTCACTGCAACTATCCACTGGGCAACTGTCCACTGGACAACTGTCCACTGGGCAACTATCCACTGGGCAACTGTCCACTGGACAACTATCCACTGGGCAACTTCCACTGGGCAACTGTCCACTGGACAACTATCCACTGGGCAACTATCCACTGGGCAACTGTCCACTGGACAACTATCCACTGGACAACTGTCCACTGGACAACTGTCCACTGGACAACTATCCACTGGACAACTGTCCACTGGGCAACTATCCACTGGGCAACTATCCACTGGGCAACTGTCCACTGGGCAACTATCCACTGGGCAACTGTCCACTGGGCAACTGTCCACTGGGCAACTGTCCACTGGGCAACTGTCCACTGGGCAACTATCCACTGGGCAACTGTCCACTGGGCAACTATCCACTGGCAACTGTCCACTGGGCAACTGTCCACTGGGCAACTGTCCACTGGGCAACTATCCACTGGGCAACTGTCCACTGGGCAACTATCCACTGGGCAACTGTCCACTGGGCAACTGTCCACTGGGCAACTATCCACTGGGCAACTATCCACTGGGCAACTATCCACTGGGCAACTGTCCACTGGGCAACTATCCACTGGGCAACTGTCCACTGGGCAACTATCCACTGGACAACTGTCCACTGGGCAACTATCCACTGGACAACTGTCCACTGGACAACTATCCACTGGGCAACTGTCCACTGGGCAACTATCCACTGGGCAACTGTCCACTGGGCAACTATCCACTGGGCAACTGTCCACTGGACAACTATCCACTGGACAACTGTCCACTGGGCAACTATCCACTGGGCAACTATCCACTGGGCAACTGTCCACTGGGCAACTATCCACTGGGCAACTGTCCACTGGGCAACTATCCACTGGACAACTGTCCACTGGGCAACTATCCACTGGGCAACTGTCCACTGGACAACTATCCACTGGGCAACTGTCCACTGGGCAACTATCCACTGGACAACTATCCACTGGGCAACTATCCACTGGGCAACTGTCCACTGGACAACTATCCACTGGACAACTGTCCACTGGACAACTGTCCACTGGACAACTATCCACTGGACAACTGTCCACTGGGCAACTATCCACTGGGCAACTATCCACTGGGCAACTGTCCACTGGGCAACTATCCACTGGGCAACTGTCCACTGGGCAACTGTCCACTGGGCAACTGTCCACTGGGCAACTGTTCACTGGGCAACTATCCACTGGGCAACTGTCCACTGGGCAACTATCCACTGGGCAACTGTCCACTGGGCAACTGTCCACTGGGCAACTGTCCACTGGGCAACTATCCACTGGGCAACTGTCCACTGGGCAACTATCCACTGGGCAACTGTCCACTGGGCAACTGTCCACTGGGCAACTATCCACTGGGCAACTATCCACTGGGCAACTATCCACTGGGCAACTGTCCACTGGGCAACTATCCACTGGGCAGATCAGCACTCATCTTGACGTGTCACATGATGCATCACTACTTACCTTGTTTGTCTTGACGTGTCATGAACATGGCGGCGATGTCGAAACGAGGGACGGCAGTGAGGTGACGGAGGTAGGAGTAGGCGAGTAGACAATCCCCTGTAACATGACACACCAATGATATACCAACGATACACCAGGGGTGTAACACGATACATTAGAAATGTGACATGTCTAACATGCAGTACAACTAAATGGATGATACACATGGAGTGTAACATGCAGTACATCTGGGGTGTAACATATGGGGTAAATTATACATGATACACATGAGGTATATTACACATGATACATCGACATGGAACATACTTAGGGTGCAACATGCGGTACACCAGGGTGTAACACACGATATGTGTGGGGTGCAACACATGACATATCTAGGGTGTAACATGTGATACACAAGGTTGTAACCCATGATATGTATAGAGAATTTAGATACAATATTCACAATTCAGTGATATACAATTCCCATACAGTACTGCCACCTGGCGACCAAATGTGTTACATTGGTGCTGCCCCCTGGCGACCAGACTGGTATGAGTTAAGTTGACAGTGCACCTGGGGAGTTTGTAGCTGGTCTTACCTCTCTCTGTAAGTTGCCTGGCGCAAGCAATGATCTTCTGCAGCATGCCGCCGTCCAGTTTGTTACTGACCACTGCAACACACATGTGGCACATTGACCAACCAACACCGTCACTTTTACTTCTACAAGACACCTGTTAAATGAAGGGTCAGGACTATGACGTCATATTAGTCTGTGATGTTCTCAGACTGTGTGCCAGGTGGGAAGTCATTCTGTCATTGTGTCAATCATTCTCAGATTGTATGAATGGGTGAAAAGTCATTCTGTCAATCAATCTATCATTCATACCTTTAGACGGGATACTATTTAGCGAAATGTTAGACGGACACTACATGTTGTCAAGTGTTATAGAGGACACTTTGTTAAGTGTTAGACTGACACTACAGGTGGTTAAGTGTTATATAGGACACTACAGCTGTTCAAGTGTTAGATAGGGCACTACAGGTAGCCAATTGTTAGACAGGACACTACAAGTGACAAGTGTTAGACAGGACACTATAGGTGGTCAAATGATACATAGGACACTACAGCTGGTCAAGTGTTAGACAGGAAACTACAGGTTGTTATTTTTTAGGACATTACAACTGGTCAAGTGTTAGACAGGACACTATAGGTGGTCAAGTGTTAGACAGGACATTATAACTGGTCAAGTGTTAGACAGGATACTACAAGTTGTCAAGTCTTAGACAGGACATTACAACTGGTCAAGTGTTAGACAGGACACTACAGGTGGTCAAGTGTTAGACAGGACACTATAGGTGGTCAAGTGTTAGACAGGACATTATAACTGGTCAAGTGTTAGACAGGATACTACAAGTTGTCAAGTCTTAGACAGCACATTACAACTGGTCAAGTGTTAGACAGGACACTACAGGTGGTCAAGTGTTATAGAGGACACTTTGTTAAGTGTTAGACTGACACTACAGGTGGTTAAGTGTTATATAGGACACTACAGCTGTTCAAGTGTTAGATAGGGCACTACAAGTAGCCAATTGTTAGACAGGACACTACAAGTGACAAGTGTTAGACAGGACACTATAGGTGGTCAAATGATACATAGGACACTACAGCTGGTCAAGTGTTAGACAGGAAACTACAGGTTGTTATTTTTTAGGACATTACAACTGGTCAAGTGTTAGACAGGACACTATAGGTGGTCAAGTGTTAGACAGGACATTATAACTGGTCAAGTGTTAGACAGGATACTACAAGTTGTCAAGTCTTAGACAGGACATTACAACTGGTCAAGTGTTAGACAGGACACTACAGGTGGTCAAGTGTTAGACAGGACACTATAGGTGGTCAAGTGTTAGACAGGACATTATAACTGGTCAAGTGTTAGACAGGATACTACAAGTTGTCAAGTCTTAGACAGCACATTACAACTGGTCAAGTGTTAGACAGGACACTACAGGTGGTCAAGTGTTAGACAGGATATTACAACTGGTCAAGTGTTAGACAGGACACTATAGGTGGTCAAGTGTTAGACAGGACATTACAACTGGTCAAGTGTTAGACAGGACACTATAGGTGGTCAAGTGTTAGACAGGATATTACAACTGGTCAAGTGTTAGACAGGATACTACAGGTGGTCAAGTGTTACCTCTGGGAAGGTCCGGTGGCTCCACCTGCAGGAGAAGTCTCAGGTACTCAGCGTCCGAGTCTGATGTCTTCAGAGATGTCCAGGCGTGGAGGAACTCGTACGGTGTAAGTTCACCTGTGGTCACTCTGACTGGTGGACAGTCTCCGGACCCACTCAAGTCTCCAGCCGTTTGTTTGATACTTGCATCCCGTGACCTCTTAACCTCATATGCCCCGGCTGTACTGACCGCCCCCTGAGTACGGGAGCCAGAGGTCACTCCTGGTCTCTCTCTTCCACCTCTGCGATTTCTCACAGGCTTCTTTTTTGTGCTACTAGCACAGTTTGCTTTGCTACCAATTCCTGATGTTTCTTTGGCATCAATGCCAGATGTTTCTTTGCTACTGATGTCAGATGTTTCCTTGGTATCGATGTGTGATGCTTCTTTGCTACCAACGTCAGGTGTGTCACTGGCACTAGCTGTGTGTCCCTGGCTGGCAGTGACAGGTGTCTGTGTGTCCTTAACATGTGACTTCCTGCTGTTGTTCCTGTCACCTGTCCTATCCTTCTGGTGGTCTCCATGTGATGGTTGTTTGTCACCTGCGGTGTGGGACTGAGAGATGTCACATGCTGCCGTCTTCGCCACAGTCTCAGCATCACTTGAGGCAACACCTACACTGTGTCTGTCTTCGCAGCTGGAGACAGATTTCTTGTTGCTTTCATCTTTATCGTCTTCTTCGTCTGAGGAGCTGTCGACCTCTTCAATTGTGATCTTCTGTCTGCGAGGTGGCTGCCTCACTGCCTCCTGCTGGAAACATAGCACAAACACACATATACATACACACACATATATATATACATATACACACACACAAACACACACACACACACACACACACACACACACACACACACACCAATATCTTCTCCACTTAATGGGTTTACTCTTACTTTCTGACACTAGATTCTTAACAATCATTGCTTTTGCATTGATATATATATATATATAAAATATATATATATATATATATATATATATATATATAAATTATACATAAACTTATTTTATTGCGTTTGTTCTTATTATGTTTTTGGTGCAATAGTTCACTTGTCCCATGTTAATATAACTTCTAAAACCTACTCATCCATAATCAATCACGGACAATAAATTAGACTATCAATAGTGGTATGTGTCCTGACAAAAGACACGTCTCCTGTCCCACAACAAGTAGGGACAGATCCACTTAACTTGTCTGATGGTTAATTTACTTCCGCCAGAAAAAATGGCAAAGTTTGAGTCAAGCGTATGTATATTTACTTGTATAAGGACGTAAAATGAAGATAGTTCCAACTCCTGTGTCAAGGTGGGTACTTAAAGGTCACTCACCTGGTCTCTGTAGTTCACCACCAGGGTGCGCTCTTTCACAGCAGGTTTGTTTTGTGGGTCAAGGGTCAACAGGGCATCAAAATCAGACAGGCTCTCATTGTACTTTTGTAACATCTACAAACACTTGACACTTAATTACACTGCTCCAATTATACACTCTCAGTGTAAAATCTATACACACTCGACACTCAGTTACACTGCATCAGTTACACACACTTGACACTCAATTGACTGTATCAATTACACACTCCCACCTGTACTATGGCAACTATGATACTTCAAGTATTTCACTAAATATAACACTTCTGGCACACACCACTAATGGAATACTGGAACTGATTTCTTGTGCAAACTTCTTAATTGTTTAGAATGCAATTGATACTGCAGTCATTCTCACTTGATCCTGGCACACACAACAAGAAACTGTCACGATCTGTGACTTGGCTCAATAGCTAGAGCCGTACTGCAGTCTGTCTCAGCTTTATTCGGCTACAACAACAACACTGTCAGACTCTGCTCTACTTGGCTACAACAACAACACTGTCAGACTCTGAGCTCTACTTGGCTACAACAACAACACTGTCAGACTCTGCTCTACTTGGCTACAACAACAACACTGTCAGACTCTGCTCTACTTGGCTACAACAACAACACTGTCAGACTCGCTCTACTTGGCTACAACAACAACACTGTCAGACTCAGCTCTACTTGGCTACAACAACAACACTGTCAGACTCGGCTCTACTTGGCTACAACAACAACACTGTCAGACTCTGCTCTACTTGGCTACAACAACAACACTGTCAGACTCGGCTCTACTTGGCTACAAGCAACAACACTGTCAGACTCTGCTCTACTTGGCTACAACAACAACACTGTCAGACTCGCTCTACTTGGCTACAACAACAACACTGTCAGACTCGGCTCTACTTGGCTAAACACTGAGACGAGACAAACGTGTAACTCATGACTTACTTGGACTACGGAGACAGACAACACTGAAGACTGAGCTGATTGGACTACTAGAACGAAACTGTGAACTGCTGGAGACTAACTGCTGTGGAACTACGAAGCAAGCAACTACTGGCAGACTGGTGTAACTGGCTGAGAGACGAGACTTGGAACTACTGGAGAGACTAGACTACTTGGCTAATGAGAACTAACTGGTTGGAACTACGAGAACATGACTGGTGTGAACTGAGACACCAGACTGTGAAACCTGGAGAGACTGAGACTGGTGTGGAACTAGTGGAGAGACTGAGACTGGTGTGGAACTACTGGAGAGACTGAGACTGGTGTGGAACTAGTGGAGAGACTGAGACTGGTGTGGAACTAGTGGAGAGACTGAGACTGGTGTGGAACTAGTGGAGAGACTGAGACTGTGTGAACTATGGAGAGACTGAGACGTGTGGAACTACGGAGAGACTGAGACATGTGGAACTACTGGAGAGACTGAGACTGGTGTGGAACTACTGGAGAGACTGAGACTGGTGTGGAACTAGTGGAGAGACTGAGACGGTGTGGAACTACTGGAGAGACGAGACTGGTGTGGAACTACTGGAGAGACTGAGACTGGTGTGGAACTACTGGAGAGACTGAGACTGGTGTGGAACTACTGGAGAGACTGAGACTGATGTGGAACTACTGGAGAGACTAAGACTGGTGTGGAACTACTGGAGAGACTGAGACTGGTGTGGAACTACTGGAGAGACTGAGACTGTGTGGAACTACTGGAGAGACTGAGACTGTGTGGAACTACTGGAGAGACTAAGACTGATGTGGAACTACTGGAGAGACTGAGACTGATGTGGAACTACTGGAGAGACTGAGACTGGTGTGGAACTACTGGAGAGACTGAGACTGGTGTGGAACTACTGGAGAGACTGAGATTGATGTGGAACTACTGGAGACATTGAGACTGGTGTGGAACTACTGGAGAGACTGAGACTGGTGTGGAACTACTGGGGAGACTGAGACTGATGTGGAACTACTGGAGAGACTCAGATTGATGTGGAACTACTGGAGAGACTCAGATTGATGTGGAACTACTGGAGAGACTGATATTGATGTGGAACTACTGGAGAGACTGATATTGATGTGGAACTACTGGAGAGACTGAGATTGATGTGGAACTACTGGAGAGACTGAGATTGGTGTGGAACTACTGGAGAGACTGAGACTGATGTGGAACTACTGGAGAGATTGAGACTGGTGAGGAACTACTGGAGAGACTGAGACTGATGTGGAACTACTGGAGAGACTGAGACTGATGTGGAACTACTGGAGAGACTGAGACTGATGTGGAACTACTGGAGAGACTGAGATTGGTGTGGAACTACTGGAGAGACTGAGATTGATGTGGAACTACTGGAGAGACTGAGACTGGTGTGGAACTACTGGAGAGACTGAGACTGATGTGGAACTACTGGAGAGACTGAGACTGGTGTGGAACTACTGGAGAGACTGAGACTGATGTGGAACTACTGGAGAGACTGAGACTGATGTGGAACTACTGGAGAGACTGAGACTGATGTGGAACTACTGGAGAGACTGAGACTGATGTGGAACTACTGGAGAGACTGAGACTGATGTGGAACTACTGGAGAGACTGAGACTGATGTGGAACTACTGGGACGACTGAACCATGAGATGTCAGGAACTACTGGAGAGATTGAGCACTGCAGAGGAACTACTGGAGAGCACGAGACTGATGTGGAACTAGGAGTGTAGCCACTGCAGAACTACGGTGTGTAGAACTACTGAGGACTAGACTGTCTGGACACTACTAAGACTGAGACAAGTGACCGTGGAGAACTAGACGAAGTCGGATCCTGGAACACACAAGCACCTGAGAACAACAGTCCGCTGGAATAAACACAGAAGTACAGGAACACAAAGTCACCTAGAGATAACAACAGTCCGCCTGTAAACAACAAAGTCATCATGGAACACACAAGTCACTAGAGATAACTACAGTCGCCTGGAATAAACAACAAAGTCTCATGGAACACACAAGTCACCCTAGAGATAACAACAGTCCGCCTGGAATAAACAACAAAGTCACTGGAACACACAAGTCACCCTAGAGATAACAACAGTCCGCCTGGAATAAACAACAAAGTCATCATGGAACACACAAGTCACCCTAGAGATAACAACAGTCCGCCTGGAATAAACAACAAAGTCATCATGGAACACACAAGTCACCCTAGAGATAACAACAGTCCGCCTGGAATAAACAACAAAGTCATCATGGAACACACAAGTCACCCTAGAGATAACAACAGTCCGCCTGGAATAAACAACAAAGTCACCCTGGAACACACAAGTCACCCTAGAGATAACAACAGTCCGCCTGGAATAAACAACAAAGTCATCCTGGAACACACAAGTCACCCTAGAATTAACAAGTCTTCATGGAATAAACAACAAAGTCACCCTGGAACACACAAGTCACCCTAGAATTAACAACAGTCTGCCTGGAATAAACAATAAAGTCACCCTGGAACACACAAGTCACCCTAAAGATAACAGTCCGCCTGGAATAAACAACAAACTCACCCTGGAACACACAATTCACCCTAGAGATAACAACAGTCCGCCTGGAATAAACAACAAAGTCACCCTGGAACACACAAGTCACCCTAGAGATAACAACAGTCTGCCTGGAATAAACAACAAAGTCACCCTGGAACACACAAGTCACCCTAGAGATAACAACAGTCCGCCTGGAATAAACAACAAAGTCACCCTGGAACACACAAGTCACCCTAGAGATAACAACAGTCCGCCTGGAATAAACAACAAAGTCACCCTGGAACACACAAGTCACCCTAGATTTAACAACAGTCTGCCTGGAATAAACAACAAAGTCATCCTGGAACACACAAGTCACCCTAGAATTAACAACAGTCTGCCTGGAATAAACAACAAAGTCATCCTGGAACACTCAAGTCACCCTAGAATTAACAACTGTCTGCCTGGAATAAACAACAAAGTCACCCTGGATTAAACTTAAAATCCACCATGAAATAAACTTCAAACTCACCCTAGACTAAATATTACTCCTCTAAGTCTAAGTCACAAAGAAATGTGTCAAAGTGGTTTTCTTTAGACATATTTCTCAGCCAATTTACTTGTTTTGCAACATTTCACCAACTAAACAGAAGACACAATAAACTGAATAATGACGTCTATGCATTGACCCATCAGTTATATCTGAAGCAACACCACATGGGACTACTTTCAAAATGACAACAGCTGTGCTGTAATATGGCCACCGGGACTACTGTCTCTACCTTCACAACGTGGGCATTTCCTTCTGCTTTATGTTTCTCAAACATTTCTTCTTGTGAAGGGGCAGGCTGCTGCTGTTGTTGCTGTTCATTCTGCTGCTGCTGCTGTTGTTGTTTTTACTGTGCTGTTGTTGTTGTTTTTTCTGCTGCTGTTGTTCTTTCTGCTTATGGTTGTTTCTTCTTCTTTTGTTGTTGCTGCTGTTGTGGTTTATGTTGTTGCTGCTGTGGTTGATGTTCATGTTGCTGTTGTTTTGGCTGTTTTTCCTGCTGTTGTTGAGTTGCTGAGGCAGGCAGGTGGTCCTCGCCATGCTTTGCCGTACATGTCTTGTAACATCCGACCACAGCTAAAATACAGGATCAACAGACCATTACCACAGCTAAAACACAGAATCAACAGACTATTACCAATTAATACAGCTAAATCACAAAACCAAGACCATTACCACAGCTAAACACAGGATCATCAGATCGTTGCCACGCGTAAAACACAGGACCAAAAGACCATTGTCACAGCTAAAACATAGAATCAAAAAAAGACCATTACCACAGCTAAAACACGGGATCAACAGACCATTACCACCGCTGAAACATGCTAGATCAACAGACCATTTCCACAGCTAAAACATGCTAGAGCAAGAGACCATTACCCACATGAAAGATATTTGGTTTGTTAGAGCATATTTAGTTTGCACTGTATATCTAAACATGTTTATGATAACAACAATCAGACTTTTGTTCCAAAGCACTGTTCTATCATCACCCAGTATTTAATAGAAACTTTGTTTATCCTGACACACCTTTGTAGAGTGTTAATTGTTCGGACTGTTCAGTGCTGTTCTATTTAACCCAACATTAGCAACAACATCAGTGTATAAATAATCATATTGCTATATTCTGGGCACAGCCTCATTAGTTTCATAGCCCCCCTTTGCTCAAGAATGTCTCCTCATAGTGGCCTGGCCCCATAAAACATTACCACAGGGAATAGGTACACTTTAGTTTGTGAACTGCTCACCGTGTGGCACCCTGCTGCGCCACATCCCATGATGCCTGGAGTGTCAGCACTTGTCGGAAGTCAACGTACGCCTGCTTGTATCTACCAACACAGATATCACACTAACACACTTACACACACTAACACACGTATACACACTATCACACACTATCACACATACACATACTAACACACCAACCTACATATACACTAACACACATACACACATTAATGCACATACACACACTAACACAAATATCGAAGGTATCGAAGGTATCGAAGATATCGAAGGTATCGAAGGTATCGTAGGTATCAAAGATATCGAAGGTATCGAAGGTATCGAAGTATCGAAGGTATCGAAGGTATCGAAGGTATCGAAAGTATCGAAGGTATCGAACAGTGGGCGTTCGATACCAAAAATATTGAAGTTATCCCCTAAGTATCGTTATCGAACTTTCGCAAGTATCGCGATACTTTGATATATCGAATATCGAACCAGCACTAACTAACACACATACACACCCTAACATGCATGCATACACACACTAAGACATACACACACACTAACACACATACACACACTAACTTTCCCAATTGAAACATTCATATATTGCTCATGCTTAATCACACAAGTATAAAATATTATAACAAATTTTAGTGGATTTATCAGTACACAATAAATAATCAAAACATCTAACTTACAAAATATTTATAATAATGAAATCTGAAGACACCATAGTACCTCCGTTGACCAGTAATGGAGCAATATTTCAATTGGAAAAAAGCTACAAATACAGGTGTATATAAATTAACGTTTGTTCCATTTGTCTGCAAATCAACCTACACACACCTACTCTTGCTTAATTGACTGTTGCTTCGGCTGCGTAACTTCCTCGAAAAGATAGTCTGGTCACTTAGCTGGCTTTTGAATGTTATCTGTGTAAAGTGCTGCCACCTCACTGAGCCTGGGTAATCGAGGCTAATCCTGCCATAATTCCTGCTTCATAAACAACTGCAAATTTGTATTTCTGTTTATGTGAACTGCCCTGGGTGGCAACATCAGCAAAGCATAAATCTACCAGGTGGATTTGAGGGGCTAAGAAGTGCTGCCACCTCACAGCGCCTGGGTGAGTTAACACTCGCCAATCTTTATATTACTGGACTAAAATGTACAATCTGTTTGATGAAGTCAATTCCAACCGATATTTGAATCTGAGTTGCCTAAGGATGACCTCTGACCTCTCACCTCTCCAGGGCCTCGTAGGCTACAGCGCGGCGGAGGAGGGGTTTGGGGGATTGAGGGGTGAGATGGAGGGCGGCGGTGCAGTCCTCCACACACCCCTGACAATCTCCCGTCTTGTGACGACACACCGCACGGTTTGTGTACAACACTGACACGTCATACACATGACGCGTCACATCTACAGCAGACGTTATACACATGTCATATATATAGCAGAAATTATACAAATGTCATGTCATATCTACAGCAGACATCATACACATGTCATGTCATATCAACAACAGACGTCATACACA
Source organism: Ridgeia piscesae (assembly GCA_025642075.2). NCBI lineage: Eukaryota > Metazoa > Annelida > Polychaeta > Sabellida > Siboglinidae > Ridgeia > Ridgeia piscesae. The sequence continues at coordinate 109,454 of JAODUO010001427.1, read as the reverse complement.
TGTCATGTCATATCTACAGCAGACGTCATACACATGTCATGTCATATCCACAGCAGGCGTCATACACATGTCATGTCATATCTCCAGCAGACATCATAAACATGTCATGTCATATCAACAACAGACATCATACACATGTCATGTCATATCTACAGCAGACGTCATACACATGATGTGTCACATCTACAGCAGATGTCATACACATGTCATGTCATATCTATAGCAGACATTATACAAATGTCATGTCATATCTACAGCAGACATCATACACATGTCATGTCATATCTACAGCTGACATCATACACATGTCATGTCATATCTACAGCAGACGTCACACACGTCATGTCAACAACAGACGTCATACACATGTCATGTCATATCTACAGCAGACGTCATACACATGTCATGTCATATCTACAGCAGACGTCATAAACATGTCATGTCATATCTACAGCAGACATTACACATATCATATCTACAGCAGACATACACATGTCATGTCATATCTACAGCAGACATTACACATGTCATATCTACAGTAGACATCATACACATGTCATATCTACAGCAGACATTACACATGTCATATCTACAGTAGACGTCATACATATGTCATGTCATATCTACAGCAGACATTACACATGTCATATCTACAGTAGACGTCATACATATGTCATGTCATATCTACAGCAGACATTACACATGTCATATCTACAGTAGACATCATACATATGTCATGTCATATCTACAGCACACATTACACATGTCATATCTACAGTAGACATCATACACATGTCATGTCATATCTACAGCAGACATTACACATGTCATATCTACAGCAGACATCATACATATGTCATGTCATATCTACAGCAGACATTACACATGTCATATCTACAGTAGACGTCATTCATATGTCATGTCATATTTACAGCAGACATTACACATGTCATATCTACAGTAGACGTCATTCACATGTCAAGTCATATCTACAGTAGACATCATACACATGTCATGTCATATCTATAGCAGACGTCATAAACATGTCATGTCATATCTACAGCAGACATTACACATATCATATCTACAGCAGACATCATACACATGTCATGTCATATCTACAGCAGACATTACACATATCATATCTACAGCAGACATCATACATATGTCATGTCATATCTACAGCAGACATTACACATGTCATATCTACAGTAGACATCATACACATGTCATATCTACAGCAGACATTACACATGTCATATCTACAGTAGACGTCATACATATGTCATGTCATATCTACAGCAGACATTACACATGTCATATCTACAGTAGACATCATACATGTCATGTCATATCTACAGCACACATTACACATGTCATATCTACAGTAGACGTCATACACATGTCATGTCATATCTACAGCAGACATTACACATGTCATATCTACAGCAGACATCATACATATGTCATGTCATATCTACAGCAGACATTACACATGTCATATCTACAGTAGACGTCATTCATATGTCATGTCATATTTACAGCAGACATTACACATGTCATATCTACAGTAGACGTCATTCACATGTCAAGTCATATCTACAGTAGACATCATACACATGTCATGTCATATCTATAGCAGACGTCATAAACATGTCATGTCATATCTACAGCAGACATTACACATATCATATCTACAGCAGACATCATACACATGTCATGTCATATCTACAGCAGACATTACACATGTCATATCTACAGTAGACGTTATTCACATGTCAAGTCATATCTACAGTAGACATCATACACATGTCATGTCATATCTACAGCAGACATTACACATGTCATATCTACAGCAGTCATCATACACATGTCATGTCATATCTATAGCAGACGTCATACACATGTCATGTCATATCTACAGCAGACATTACACATGTCATATCTACAGCAGTCATCATACACATGTCATGTCATATCTATAGCAGACGTCATACACATGTCATGTCATATCTACAGCAGACATTACACATGTCATATCTACAGCAGTCATCATACACATGTCATGTCATATCTATAGCAGACGTCATACACATGTCATGTCATATCTACAGCAGACATTACACATGTCATATCTACAGTAGACATCATACAAATAATATGTCACATCTACAGCATGTGACATCTACAAACCCATCTAGAGCAGATGTCATAATGAGTGAGTCATACCGTCATTGAGGAGCTCCAGTCCTGCTGTGTATTTGTCCCTGGCTTCGGGATACTGCCCACTTCGGAACAACTCACTCCCTTCCTCCTTCAGCCTCGCCACCTCCCGAGGCAGGGGAACACCACTGTCTTCCCACACCCCCTTCTCATTCCCATTGCCACCACTTGGCGCAGCACTCGTTGTATCTATGCGAGATTCCTCCGACTTATCCCCAGAGGTCTGTTGGTTGCTTCCCAAAGCAGGTTTTTCTGTCAGAATCTTTTCTCCCGCCTTCCCAGTCCCTTTTCTCATTCCTCCTCCCTCCTCCCCTTTCCCCAGGGATGCAGTGGGACTGTGTGTTGTCGCCTCTGGAGGTGTTCTGTTCATATCGGTCACTTCCGTCTCATCGTCCGACTCGTCCACTTCTTCAATGACCATTCGGTGACCTTTAACCTTTTCCTCCGCCAGCGAATCGTCCACTTCTTGCAGTAGTTTCTGGAACGTGGGAAAATGTTGCATTTAACGCAGATCTTACTGATGGCCACGAGAGGAGTTTAGTGCTGAATATTATGAGTTCTCAGTTAACCAGGGGTTGTGTTAATATACTGTACGTTGATGCTCACTTCCAGAGTAGTTCAGGGGCAAGGATGCTGGCAAGTAGTAGCTACTAACATATCGACTAGAACTCCATGTACGAAAGAACACAGTTAACTGTATCAAGACAAGACTCAGGTAATCAACAGTAATAAATAAAGGTAATGTATGGAATTCATATTTTAATATATTATTGAACAATGACTTTCGTTGTTGTCAGAATAACAGTTTGATATAACCGAATAAATAGAATTTGATACATACTGTATCAAGAAAGACTTTTACAAGACACTTACAAGATGAAATGGTTAATAGATCTAAACATCAATCATTTTAATAATCAAACAAATGAAAAATAAATAACAAATAGAAATACATCGGTGTCCTGATTTAAAGAAACCCCACAAGAAATGAGATGTTTACATAACCCATAGAATGAGGCTGACCTTGGCCCGTTTGTTGCCAGGGTCTATTTTCAGTAAGACCTCCAGGTCGGCCTTGGCACTCTTGTACTGCTTCTTGCCCTGGTAGGCCAAAGCACGCCGCAGGTAGCCTGCAACATAGGACATTAGTGACACACAGGACACTAATGACATGCATGGCACTAGTGACATACATGACACTAGTGGCACTTAGAACACTAGTGACATGACAGGGCCTATTACACGTAGCCTGTAACATAGCACATAGATACAGAGGTCACCAGTGACACAAGAGGGCCCGCCACTGGTAGCCTGCAACCCAGGACATTAGTGACACATGACACTAGTGACACATCAGACACTAGTGGCCCAACAGAGCCCATCACAGGTAGCCTACAACACAGGACACACGACACTAGTGATGCATCGGGCCTTTCAGAGGTAGCTAGCAAAACAGGATACTAGTGACTAGCAAAACAGGACACTAGTGACTAGCAAAACAGGACACTAGTGACTAGCAAAACAGGACAGTAGTGACCAGCAAAACAGGACACTGGTGACTAGCAAAACAGGACACTGGTGACTAGCAAAACAGGACACTAGTGACTAGCAAATCAGGACACTAGTGACTAGCAAAACAGGACACTAGTAACTAGCAAAACAGGACACTAGTGACCAGCAAAACAGGACACACGTGTCTAGCAAAACAGGACACTAGTGACTAGCAAAACAGGACACTAGTGACTAGCAAAACAGGACAGTAGTGACCAGCAAAACAGGACACTGGTGACTAGCAAAACAGGACACTGGTGACTAGCAAAACAGGACACTGGTGACTAGCAAAACAGGACACTGGTGACTAGCAAAACAGGACACTAGTAACTAACAATACAGGACAGTCTGATGGTCAATACTTTTGATGTTGTTGTTGTCTGCGGCTAGAACAGTCTGATGGTCAATACTTTTGATTTTGTTGTTGTCTGCGGCTAGAACAGTCTCGAGATTAAATACCTTTGTTGTTGTTGTTGTCTGCGGCTATAACAGTCTGATGGTCAATACCTTTGATGGTTTTTTTTTCTGCGGCTAGAACAGTCTGATGGTCAATACCTTTGATGTTGTTGTTGTCTGCGGCTAGAACAGTCTGATGGTCAATACTTTTGATTTTGTTGTTGTCTGCGGCTAGAACAGTCTGAGATTAAATACCTTTGTTGTTGTTGTTGTCTGCGGCTATAACAGTCTGATGGTCAATACCTTTGATGTTGTTGTTGTCTGCGGCTAGAACAGTCTGATGGTCAATACTTTTGATTTTGTTGTTGTCTGCGGCTAGAACAGTCTGAGATTAAATACCTTTGTTGTTGTTGTTGTCTGCGGCTAGAACAGTCTGATGGTCAATACCTTTGATGTTGTTTTTGTCTGCAGCTAGAACAGTCTGATGGTCAATACCTTTGATGTTGTTGTTGTCTGCGGCTAGAACAGTCTGATGGTCAATACCTTTGATGTTGTTGTTGTCTGCGGCTAGAACAGTCTGATGGTCAATACCTTTGATGTTGTTTTTGTCTGCAGCTAGAACAGTCTGATGGTCAATACTTTTGATGTTGTTGTTGTCTGCGGCTAGAACAGTCTGATGGTCAATACTTTTGATTTTGTTGTTGTCTGCGGCTAGAACAGTCTGAGATTAAATACCTTTGTTGTTGTTGTTGTCTGCGGCTAGAACAGTCTGATGGTCAATACCTTTGATGTTGTTGTCTGCAGCTAGAACAGTCTGATGGTCAATATCTTTGATGTTGTTGTTGTCTGCGGCTAGAACAGTCCCTTTGATGTTGTTGTTATCTGTGGCTAGAACAGTCTGATAGTCAATAACTTTGATGTTGTTTTTGTCTGCAACTAGAACAGTCTGATGGTCAATACCTCTGATGTTGTTGTTTTCAGCAGCTAGAAGTCTAACGGTAAATACCTTTGATATTGTTTTTGTCTGTGACCAGACCAGTCTGATTGTAAATACCTTTGATGTTGTTGTTGTCTGCGGCTAGAACAGTCTGACAGTCAGCAATTGCTTTGTCCCACTTCATTAATTTCAGGTCTGTAAACAAAGAAATCAAAAGTTCAATAACAAAACATGACTTCTTAATGACAACATAAAAAAGAACATATCTCAGTATATACAGCAAGTTTAATTATTAACTGGTAATATTACTGATCTTCATCAAAATCTAAATGAGTGATAGATCTAATATTAGTTAGATAGCACTCAAGTCGAGCATTGACGGTCACCCCGAATCTCCTCAGGTCGGCCATAGCCGGCCAGCAAATAAAGCACAGCATTTAAATTTGGTTTACGTGGTTGCATCTAGTGATTAAGAGATGTAATAAATGCGACACCTATCTAGACATATAACATTCAATTGTGGCTATTTTGGATACTTCCGTTCTCAAAAATATTTACTTTTTCCGAAAATTTAACAGCAATAGTTTTTGTTTTTGGACATTTAAATACCAGTGTGTAGATAATTTAATGTTCTTTTAAATAAACCCAACTTGTAGCAGTAAAAAGCCAAGCATAAAAAATATTTGTTTACCAAATGTTTCAAAATGTCATGGTGTCAATTAAGAAATGGTTAACATATTTTAAGTTACAACAGTTTTGACACAACTGTGTAGGTACTTTTATTATCTACAACATGCACACAACATGCTATTGCGAGAATTGAATAATAAAGGTGCTAGAGCAAAGACAATGGTGCAAGCAATATTTTTAAACATCTAGGTCAAATATTTGAGGAGGCACAAGCTTCACGTTAAAATCGTCTGAGTGCTAATGGGTTAATTAAAAACTCCTCTAGTTTAAATATGACCTGTTGCTCGGTTGATTAATTCCTAACAAAATTAACTTCATTTTGATTATGATATGCTGGTTCATTAGTAATTTTTTGTATTATGTTCGGATGAAATCATAGGAATAACTATAACTTTATTTCTGACAGCATCTGAAGAAAACTGTACATATTCATGGATAGATGGTTGGTTGGATGGATGGGTGGATGGGTGGATGGGTGGGTGGATGGGTGGGTGGATGTGTGGATGAATGAATGAATGAATGAATGGATGGATGGATGGATGGATGGATGGATGGATGGATGGATGGATGGATGGATGGATGGATGGATGGATGGATGGATGGATGGATGGATGGATGGATGGATGGATGGATGGATGGATGGATAGCAACATATCAACACAGCCAGTGTCACATTTACATTATAACTCCAGTGATGCCACCTGGTGGATGACTGACAATTTGTTCACTGAAACCATAAATATCTGTAAATACTACCTCTTTTCATACACTGTCAGTTGGTAAATCAGAGGCCAATGGTCCATGGACAAGACCATTGGTTCAAAGAAAAACAATTGTCCAAGGAAGAGGCCAATGGTCCAAGGAAGAGGCCAATGGTCCAAAGAAGAGGCCAATGGTTCAAGGAAGGGGCCAATGGTTTAAGGAAGGGGCCAATGGTTTAAGGAAGAGGCCAATGGTCCAAGGAAGAGGCCAATTGTTCAAGGAAGAGGCCAATGGTTCAAAGAAGGGGCCAATGGTTCAAGGAAGGGGCCAATGGTTCAAAGAAGGGGCCAATGGTTCAAGGAAGGGGCCAATGGTTCAAAGAAGGGGCCAATGGTTCAAGGAAGGGGCCAATGGTTCAAAGAAGGGGCCAATGGTTCAAGGAAGGGGCCAGTGGTTCAAGAAAGGGGTCAATGGTTCAGGGAAGGGGCCAATGGTTCAAGGAAGAGGCCAATGATCAAAGGAAGAAGCTATGGTCCAAGGAAGAAGCAAATGGTCCAAAAATAGGCCAATGGTTTAAAGAAGTACATGAAAACAGCAAGAGCCGACTGGACCTCAGCACGTGGGAGAAGATGCAGTTACAACCTTCCAAAGGCAGCGTATTAACACAAATAAAGCAAGTGAGAGAGCAGTGCTGCCACCTACAGGTCTGGGCGCGGTTGTTGGTGACGGCCGTGGTTGGCTGGAGGGACAGACTCCTGTTGTAGTAGACCACCGCCTCCTCATAGTCTCCCGCCCGGAACGCCTGCAACAACAACACTGCTGACAACAACAGCACAACAACCACACCTGGTGACAACAACAGCACAACAACCACACCTGGTGACAACAACAGCACAACAACCACACCTGGTGACAACAGCACAACAACCACACCTGGTGACAACAACAGCACAACAACCACACCTGGTGACAACAACACCCACTGACAACCACAGCACAACACTTACACAGACATCATTGCCAACAGAACAGAACTAGTTTTGGATGACTACAATCCTGGCAGGGAACTGCTGTAAATATCCAATAACGTATGTACAAAAATGTCACAGGTCATGTGACCACTATCATGTGACCAGTATCACGACTGAACATCACGTCCTGTCACATGCAACTGGTGGACCAGCTGTGCAATGGAGGAACACACACAGGTGTGGCAAAACTAAGTCATCAGAAACATGTCAAATAAATGAGCGCAGTACCTCGTTCCCTTTGTCCTTCTCTCGTTCACACAGCCTTGACCTTTCCTGCGGGGTCAGATCTAGAAAAACAAGGTCGGCATGTTTCAAAGTCACCTGTATGTAAAGGTATTAATGACACGCCATGACAAGACCACCGTCCGTCCGTCCGTCCGTCCGTCCGTCCGTCCGTCCGTCCGTCCGTCCGTCCGTCCGTCCGTCCGTCCGTCCGTCCGTCCGTCCGTCCGTCCGTCCGTCCGTCCGTCCGTCCGTCCGTCCGTCCGTCCGTCCGTCCGTCCGTCCGTCCGTCCGTCCGTCCGTCCGTCCGTCCGTCCGTCCGTCCGTCCGTCCGTCCGTCCGTCCGTCCGTCCATCACACAATACCAAATGATATGAGCCAAAGCTTATAAAACATCAACATTTCATAATTTAGGTGTCCTTTTGATCTCCCTGATCAGTCACCACTGAGCTTTCAATCTAGTGTGACCTATGGGCTGTGAATTATTGGACTCAATAGACAATTTTGGCTGTGGAGATTGTTGTCACGGTGACAGATGCTGTTACAAAGAGGTGCGTACACTTATTGGGGCGTACACTTATTGAGGCACATACATTTAATTGGGTGAATAAAGCATGTTAACATGCATATTAATGTTAGCAGTGAGGAGGATGGAAAATGCAAGCAGAGAATTTTTTCTCAAAAAGAAACAGACCATATCACTATAACTAGTCTAGAAGTGCATTATTTACCCAGAATGCACCCTACCTGTGGCAGACACTTCCTCCTCCATATCTGGCTTCCTGGGCTTCCTCAGGACATTTGTCTTCTTCTTCTTCTTAGTCTCCTCCTCCTCCCCATCAATCTTGGCAAGTTCCGCATCAACATCAATTCTAAATATAAACAGTTTGTTCATATTTGAAATAGAGAGTTCTGTCCCATACTTATCCCAGTCGTTGCAGAAATAAAGAGTTCTGTCCCGTACTTATCCCAGTCGTTGCAGAAATAAAGAGTTCTGTCCCGTACTTATCCCAGTCGTTGCAGAAATAAAGAGTTCTGTCCCGTACTTATCCCAGTCGCTGCAGAAATAAAGAGTTCTGTCCCGTACTTATCCCAGTCGCTGTAGAAATAAAGAGTTCTGTCCCGTACTTATCCCAGTCGCTGCAGAAATAAAGAGTTCTGCCCCGTACTTATCCCAGTCGCTGCAGAAATAAAGAGTTCTGTCCCGTACTTATCCCAGTCGTTGCAGAAATAAAGAGTTCTGTCCCGTACTTATCCCAGGCGCTGCAGAAATAAAGAGCTCTTTCCCGTACTTATCCCAGTCGCTGTAGAAATAAAGAGTTCTGTCCCGTACTTATCCCAGTCGTTGCAGAAATAAAGAGTTCTGCCCCGTACTTATCCCAGTCGTTGCAGAAATAAAGAGTTCTGTCCCGTACTTATCCCAGTCGCTGTAGAAATAAAGAGTTCTGTCCCGTACTTATCCCAGTCGATGCAGAAATAAAGAGTTCTGTCCCGTATTTATCCCAGTCGCTGTAGACATAAAGAGTTCTGTCCCGTACTTATCCCAGTCGCTGCAGAAATAAAGAGTTCTCTCCCGTACTTATCCCAGTCGCTGTAGAAATAAAGAGTTCTGTCCCGTACTTATCCCAGTCGCTGCAGAAATAAAGAGTTCTGTCCCGTACTTATCCCAGTCGCTGCAGAAATAAAGAGTTCTGCCCCGTACTTATCCCAGTCGCTGTAGAAATAAAGAGTTCTGTCCCGTACTTATCCCAGTCGCTGTAGAAATAAAGAGTTCTGTCCCGTACTTATCCCAGTCGCTGTAGAAATAAAGAGTTCTGTCCCGTACTTATCCCAGTCGCTGTAGAAATAAAGAGTTCTGTCCCGTACTTATCCCAGTCGCTGTAGAAATAAAGAGTTCTGTCCCATACTTATCCCAGTCGCTGCAGAAATAAATAGTTCTGTCCCGTACTTATCCCAGTCGCTGCAGAAATAAAGAGTTCTGTCCCGTACTTATCCCAGTCGCTGCAGAAATAAAGAGTTCTGTCCTGTATTTATCCCAGTCGCTGTAGCAATACAGAGTTCTGTCCTGTATTTATCCCAGTCGCTGTAGAAATAAAGAGTTCTGTCCCGTACTTATCCCAGTCGCTGCAGAAATAAAGAGTTCTGTCCCGTACTTATCCCAGTCGCTGTAACTCCGTGGTGTCACTGTCTTCTTGCTGGCCGCCTTCGGAACACTTCCACTGGAATTCTGAAGAACAGGAAATACATTATAAAAACATTACTACTTATACAGCTGTATTGTCTTCAAAAATTGCATTATTGTCTTATTTCTATATCGAAGATCTTACTATGGTTACAGTCATAATATGCTGTAATTTTGTTTTTGTATTTTAACAGTTATTAACATGTTACACTTCAAAAGAAATCAGTCATTAAAATGAAAACTTTCCTCCCCGTACAATAAAATGTACAATAACAACTTATTCAACAATTCCTCTTTGCTCAAAATTAGCTTTACAACTAGAAATGCTGCAATGGTCTAGTGGGAGACAATGGAATGACTGCCACCTGGTGGGAGGTGATGACAGTAGCACTTCCTCTCACAGGTGGCAGGTCATTGACGATGTCTTTCTGTCTCTTTGTCTTCAGCGTCTCTTCAGCTTCTTTCATCTCATTACCCCAGCTCTGGTGATAGAAACCTCACATCAACATCCTTCAAAAACATCACATCAACATCCTTCAAAAACATCACATCAACATCCTTCAAAAACATCACATCAACATCCTTCAAAAACCTGAACCATTTTAACCCAGGGACAATTTCACTCATGTCGTTAAAAGCTACTAAACCCGACGTTGCATGTTAAAACCAATTTTGATACCTAACAATGATCTTGAACATCTGAAAAATGTCTACAACATTGTCACTGGTGTATCGTGGAAATGGTGTCCTCAGTAATATGGCAATGGATATTTGCATTTTAAAATAAAATTATGTGATAATGGATTTTGTTTAAGGATGGATTTTCCTTAAGAGCTCTTTATCTTAGCGACATGTCCCCTCGTTTATATGTCTACAAGACTGGCAGAATACAGGACTAGACAGGTAGCTACACTGATAAAACAGGTGTAACTTAATGAGGGTCAGCAGGTCATTGGGTTAAACTGAAGATGCTAGCTCCTAAGGTTTTGTTTTCATTTAATACTATGTTAATTTCTATTACAAATTTCTGCTCAACTAATTCTGGGCAGAGGAGCTGGTATCCTCCCTCTAAGTAACAGTTCCAAGTCTAGGACAGGAATCAACATTGACGATTACCTCTAGCACAGCCTGGTGACACCGGTCCAACGGTTCAGTAGTAATTAACATAACTGGCTTAAATGATAAGTTTGGTAAACAAACTTTTTTGTTACAATGTTTCTATATAGTGCAATGCCTGCAGCATTCTTGCCCTAGCTTTGTGTAGACCATTCCATCCATAATCTGGATGGGTAAAACCAGTTTTGGATGGGTAGGAATGTCATTGGATGGGTGGTGGATGGGTAAAATACAAGGAATGTCTTCAGAAATCATAGTTATTGTCGATTGTGGCTGACTTGAAAACGGGTGTCACATGTGTGTTGTGGTTCATTTGTTGTTGTCTGGTTTGTGTGTTTGTGCGCGCGCATGTGTGTGTGTGTGTGTGTGTGTGTGACTGTGTGCGTGTGTATGTGCAACTGTGTGTGTGCATGTATGTATGTGTGTGTGTGTGAGTTAACGTGTTTGTTTCTACTTACATTGAGATCTGCAGTGATCTGTTCTGCCTCTCCTTTCTCTATCTCTCTCATAGACCGCACTGGGAGCTCCTTACGCAGCACTTTACTGTAACGCACACAATACACACTCTGAAGACTACAGCAGACTTTTTACAGTAACATCTAAATAACCTATTTCTATAACACACACATATATATATATATATATATATATATATATATATATATATATATAAAAAATTTTAATATACTGTATATACATATATCATTACAGAAATAGGCATGGTGCTGTATGGTTAAATATTAAACATTTTTTTTCATCAATTTGTTATTACCAGTGACATTGGAATAAAGACTGATTTTTAATTGAGATGCGTCCTGAAGGGCTACGTCCTGAAGAGCTATGTCCTGAAGGGCTACGTCCTGACTCCTGAGGGGAGCTCTTGGGGGATTGGTCCTGCAAAAAAAAAAAAAAAAAAAAAAAACCCCCCCCCCCCCCCCCCCCCCCCCCCCCGGGCCCCAAACACAGGGAAAATTGTTCATAAAAAGGGGCTACTGTCGATACTAAATTTTCCTCCAGACACAGGACCCACCTGTCCGGACAGTGAAAAAGCTCCGTGAGGTCCGTTCCCCCCCTGCACATTGCTCCAGCACTGGCAAAAAAACCGCCCCTTTTTTCCTTGCCAGGATATTTTTAAAACCAGACACACATTTGGTTCCAGCCCCAAAAGAACCAGTGATACACTCCAAAAACACAACGGGTGAGAAAATTGCTTCAGCTTCAATATTGGTGGCATACTGCTCTAGACACATGGCAACACATTGCTTCAGCTCCAGACACAGTGACACATTGCTCCAGACACAGTGACACAATGCTCCAGACACATGCATGGTGACACATTGCTTAGCTCCAGACACACAGTGACACATTGCTCCAGCACTGGCATTTAAAATAATATTACAACTGATAAAACTGCATAGCTAATCATTTCGTACATATAAAATTGAAAGTTTCATGGGTCTTACCTGAGTATACGTAAGATTTTCTCAAGTTCTTTGACATCTTTGCATTCGTTTATATAATCAAACTCTAGATGTCTCAGTGGGATATCATATTTTGATACCATCTCATTTTTGTAGATATCCATTGTGGTGTGTCTGTAAAAGATACACTAATTAACAGTTAAATATTTTTGTTAGTTTCTTAGATTTGTATTGGTAGGGTGTTGACCGAATAAATTATGAAAACTATATACATTGTTTTATATCATTCGAATGTCTGATTGAGTGAACGTGTGCGCACCGTATCCGCCATTAGAACGCCTCCGTGCCTACCACTCACACCAAAACACTACAAGTAAACTTAGGGCTCATTAATAATTTCAACATTTTCTGAAGCCAATCGGAGAACGCCAAACAATGAGTTGAAACAAAACATTTCCAAAGTGTCAGGTAAACGCTTTGCATGGAATAGATTGGCATGAAAAATCTCGCTGTTGCCAAATTTAGTTGCAGTATCAATATGTGATGTGTCCTTGGTGCAAAGAGTATCTGTATACAACCTGACTGGGAAATATACTCTGGCCACATCACACCAGTGCGCATGGTGGCTCATTTGATTAAATTACTAAAATGTTTAATTTAATTATTTTGGAATGAGTTTAGTGTACGTATTACTTGATTATTGATATAATGCCTTAGTTATTGTTTAGTGGTAGAGAATTCCACTATTTTTGGTTTTACAAACAGCAGTGCATTCAGTAAGAAATTAACCCTGAAATAACGCATCCCGCGATCTTATATCCGCATGGAAACGTCTAGAAACAGCGTAATCCTATGTTGAGCGACATGCCAATGTCATGAAGCCACGGCACATGGTGTGCCCAGGCCCAGCCCCTGCCGGTCTGTGCGTGTACGAACTTGGATGTCGGACGGCAACTACTGTATTCGTTAAATTTCGAAATTTAACTTACACGCTACCGATGTTGACACTACCCGAGGGTTTTGGTTATTCTACGTCAAGAATAGAGACGTACTTGCGAACACCTAATTAGCTCGTTGCTTTCTGCGTCCACTTTCTTGGCAACGTTCGTAAACTATGCGCATAGCACATCTGCGCAGACGTACACTACCGTGTTTAGCTATGGTGTCAGACCACAACTTTGTAATATCAAGCAATCCGTGGAGATAATACATCACCAATGAAGAAGTGATGAACAGAGCAGGCATGGATAGTCTACATGACATCGTCAGATTTCGACAATGGACACTACCTGGATATATTCTATGCTTATCAAGAGATCTGATAGCACATATTTACAATGGAGTGGGTTGCCTGAAGGCTGAAGGTGGCAGTAGGAAGAGAAGAAGACCCACTAAGACCTTTGGCGCAATACATACTGGCAGGAATGGAGATTAATTGGAATTATGCCAATGACATTGCGAAAGTTCGTTCCAGTCGGAGAAAACACTTCCGAAAGAAACAGGTGGATCTAAGTATAAGTAACATAAGTCGACGAGAGTTAATCAAGAGGTAAATAAGTCTAAGGTGAAATAATAATGAGTCCCCGATTACTACGAGTGCACCACCTTGCGGTGGCTAGGTAAACGAATCTAATAAATGATCTCTCAGTGATGGCAAATTTTTCGAAGGCTAACGCCAAACTTGAGAATTGTTCTTTAGCGTTCACTCTGCCCATAGCTTGCCAGATATGTCTTGGAAAGGTAAATATAACAGACAAACATGAGCAGTGTAAGCAAACCAGGTACTCAAATGGTGCAATTTGCGCGTATTGGGTTGGGCGATAATAAGGATTTTTCCATTGACAAAATTGAGACCGTTCTACTTCTAGTAGACGTAGTTGTGCACGGACAGGGTATCCCACAGACACCGTCTATTCAATTGTTTGGTTAGATTAGCCAGCTACAAGTTCGGCATATGCCTTCATACGACCCGATGGTATAACACTCGTAGAGTAGTCAATACCGTTTGGTCCGGATAGTTCAGTCTTCTTCAGATCTCCAACTCTCGTACTGACACTGATTCACTGACAGTGATTACTGACAGCCACCGCTGGCTGTGCCACAGGCATTCCTTTTTCACTTCCGATCCCTGAAATAACCCTCTCTGCCAGTTCCTCACAAGCCTTCAAAACCACAATTGGTCAGCATTGAAACCTGGTTACAAACTACAAACCTCAGTCTAACACTAAGATTACCTAAGGCTAAGGCTAAGGCATGCACCACCCACGGTGGATAGTTCCCCTATACAGGGATTACCACATTCTCTCTTCTTCTCTGGCTTTCATGTGGGATCACCAGTATAACTGTTGATTTTCTGTCTCCATGTCACCCTGTTTACTGCCTTAAATGCTTGAGACCCACTTTGTTCATGTCTCTTACAGACATCTTTCCACCTGGTCTTTGGCCATCCTTTCTTTTTCCTGCTATGTGTGTCATCAGTACTCTTGTCATTATGTGCTCTGTGTCCTTTCTCATCACAGGCCCATACCATTTCAGATTTTGGTTGTCTTGTGTTACTTTGGTTGTTGTTCCTCTAAAGAGGCTCTAATATATTCGTTGCTGATCAGATCTTTCTTTGTTATTCCACACATCCATCTCAACATCCTCAACTCATTTGTCTCTATCCTTGCTTCTTGCCCTTGTATTACTGGCCAGGTCCCTGCTCCCTACAGCTGTATGGGTCTGACTGTTGTCTTTATGGGTCTTCAACATCACTGGCATCTTCCTACTGCATTTCTTCCAGTTTCACCAACCTGCACTCACTCTCTGCTTGACCTCCGTTTCCATGCCTCCTTTCTCTTCCATGACTGACCCTAGATATTTGACGTGTGTCACTTTTTCCAGCTTGTCTCCTAGTATCTTTACAGTAAGTCTGTCTGTCTCTTCACTTAAAGTCCATGAACTGGGTTTTTGGTCAACTGACCATTATTCGTCTTTCTTCCAGTGCGTCCCTCCAAGTCTCCAGGTACTCTGTCATTAAGTGTCATATCTGCCCCCTTTCTACCGCACAGCGCAATGTCATCTGCAAAGATCATTGATTCTGGTGCATCTTTTGTCACCTCTGTCACGGCGTCAATCAATAAATGTCTCCTGACACAGCTATTTGTGTGTTGTAGGTCAAACAGCCCGTGGTGTGTCCGAACCAACATGTCTTCTGTCATGGCTGTATGGACGTGTGGCTGAAGCGCAATCAGAAGTGTCCAGCCTGTCGCGTCGCAATCTCACAAGAGAATCCCTGTCGACCCATCATTGGTACTGAGTCTACACTCTACAGGCTTCATGTTATATCTAACTACAGTATACGTGTGTGTGTGTGCGTTTGCATGTGTGTATGTTAGTGCTGGTTCGATATTCGATCGAAGTATCGCAATACTTGCGAAAGTTCGATACCGATATTTAGTGGTATCGCGATACTTCGATATTTTGGTATCGAACGCCCACTGTTCGATACCTTCAATACCTACGATACTTTCGATACTTTCGATATCTTCGATATCTTCGATATCTTCGATACCTTCGATACCTTCGATACCTTCGATACCTTCGATACCTTCGATACCTTCGATACCTTCGATACCTTCGATACCTTCGATACCTTCGATACCTTCGATACCTTCGATACCTTCGATACCTGACATCGAGTCCATTCAACGATGTCGATGCGAAGACGCAACATCGTTGTTGATGACGACGTTGGTTATTTCAAAATAATATAACATAAAATTTGAATTGTTTTCTAAAACTTTATTGTAGAGTTAGTCTGTATAATAACTGTTTTCTGTGTGCGATCTTAGCCTAGGTCAGACTTCGCTTAGCCTCGTTATCCAAACCAAGGGCAAGGATCGTACGTGACGCTCTCGCTTGGTGGCACTACCATGCCATCTTTCTCCCTACTTTACTTACGGTTACGCGTACAAAAACACACATCCTATAGCATTTTTTAGAGTGTTTATTGCAGGCACTAGTATTTATGAAACTAGTTTAATAATAATATTGTTAATATAAATAATTATTCGAGCGCGATGCGGAGGCTTTGTTTATCCGGGTTCCGTTTGGTGGCGCTGTTTGGTGGCGCCACCATTTGCCGTACACGACGCCCACAACCAAGACGAACGACAACATGTCGAACATTCATCGCTAATTTGGCACTTTTCCAACATAGACTGTCTGCTATGCTAGAAATGTCTCAAAGATAGCAGGGGAAATACATCAAATTTGACGAAACATGTCACCAATCAAGAAGCTATCAAAACGTGATGATCAACTTTCATCGTACGGCATGTTGACGTCGTCGACGTTGTGGACAACGTCGCATTGCCATTGACTCGAGAACGTGTTCTTTCGAAATATTTGACAATAAGCAAGCAGTGGACATCAAGTTACAGTCGAAGCGAATCGCCATCGATTGCCGAATCTACTAAGTAACTGCGACCACAGCGTCAAGAAGTGACATATACGACGTGACTGATTAACGATGACGATTCGCTTACTGCATCTACTGCCACTGTGACAGTGGCACTGGCCAAACAGGTTCACCACTGGCAGAGCCAAAGGTAGAGGAAGAAACTGACCTGTTCTTGAAAACAGTTGCAAAAACATAATGGGGCTTGTTATGTGTACTTGATAACGTTGTAATTTAAGTTTTACATTAAAAAAAATATTGGTGTGAACTGGGAAGTACAATTGTAATTTTAATTAATATTTTTTCAATTATTAATTAGTGTTATTTTATTGTAAATATCTATACATGCTAAATCACAATTATCTTTATGATAGAATTAATTTAAAAAAGTTATAACAGTGAGGGTTCAGCTGTGCTGGCAATGACACTATTATAAGTGATAGGTGTTTTTATATAATAATAACATATTATTTGTATGTTTCATTTGGTCATTTTAGGAGACACATTGACTTGAAATTAAGCTGCTATATTAAAGTGTATTTACAAACAGCTGGGGTGAAGTACTGTTATTAATTTAAAATAATTCAGTGCAATTAATTAATTTATTTGTCACTAGGTATTTTATTACAGTTGTCTTTATTGTTTTAATATTATATTACAGTTACCTTTTAGTTTTATAACAGTAATCAATTATATTGAAACTGTTGTTTGTGTACTTACATAAATTGAAAATTGCATATTAATTATTGTTTGCATGACTATGAAATTGTCACATATTTCCCTACAAATGAATTTTTTGTGTTTCTGTGGCATTACTCTAAGTGGATAGTAGTGTTTTTTGGAGATCTCTGCTGTACTGAATTACAGTTATAAGGTAAATTTCGAGTATCAACTAAAAATCTGGTATCGAAGAATTCTGGTATCGAACCAGTAATATATCGATCGGTATCGAAGAATTCTGGTATCGAACCAGTAATATATCGATTGGTATCGAAGAATTCTTATATCGAACCAGCACTACTTCTGTTGCATACTGTGCTTCTACTGGGAACTGTGTTCTATGTGAAAATTAGACTTAATTACAACGTAAGTATCGAGTATCGAACAAAATTCAGGTATCAATCGGTATCGAACAAAACCTGGTATCGAACCAGCACTAGTGTATGTGAATGTATGAGTTTGTTGTGTGCATAAGAGTGTATAATACTATATAATATGTATATGTATGTGTGTATAAGTGTGTACATGAATATATGAGTGTGCTGCATGTGTATAAAACTATAATACTGTATGTGTGTATGAATGTGCCTGCAAGGGTGCGTGTGTGTGCGCTTGTGAGTGTGTGACTGTGCATGTTTTACTCCAACAGTGCATACACATTGTGCACCAGACAATCAGGGATATAAACAATCTTAGTTAACTGTCACTGTGACGGACTCAAATGTGCAGGAGCTGCCAATTAGTAGTAGTTGTATTTACTTGTATACACAATATATAATATGATATATATATATATATATACATTTATATAATATATATCATAATATGATATATATACACATATAATACGTATATATATATATATATATTATCTAAATCTGTATATGCACACATACTGTATATAATATTATTATAATGTAATTATATATTATATATATATATATATATTTAATAATATATAATGTATGCATTATAATTAATAATTGAATAAAACATCTATATCACCTATATAAAAAAATCATAATCATGAGTGGGAACAGGCAAGAGTTGTCACTGGAGCATTTTTTTGAAAGGTGGCTATAGTTTTCAGTTGATGTTATAGTACATTTGTAGGAGGGGGTGATTCGTAGTAGGGAATTGATGCTGGGACAGATTTTGAGTGAATGCCAATATTGAGTGAATGATAAATCTGTATATTTTTGTCCAGTTGACCGTGTGTCGTTCTGTCAGGTGGTGTGAATATCCAGCCCGAGAATGACCAGTCCTTCAGCAGTCGGGAGTTGCGCCGAGCACGGACAGAATTACTCTTCAAAGAGTATGAGGTCAGTGGCTAAATTCTACGGATATCAAATGACACCTTTATGAACAAAATACGGCAGAGTTATATGAAGCAGTTGTTAAGTGCAAATAGTGCAAATTGAAATAGAGATATATGACAAATTATACGCAGTAGGGGTTGAATATCAGAAATTGTGATAGCGAAAATCAGTTATATAAAAGTCAAAGGTTGTCCAAGTGTTTCAAACTCCTGCCAGCGGGAAGGTGACTGCTGCTTATAAAGCAAGACTGAGCTGGATTGGGAGTTCCTTTGAGCTGGTAGCCATAGCAACCATTAACTCTTTGTGCTGGTGGCCATAGCAACCATTAACTCTTTGTGCTGGTGGCCATAGCAAACATTAACTCTTTGTGCTGGTGGCCATAGCAACCATTAACTCTTTGTGCTGGTGGTCATAGCAACTCTTGAGGTGATGTGTGTGTTGCATTGTGGGATGTTTGCCCCAGTTTTAGTTATTTTCTATCCTGATAGTGCAAAGCACCTTCATCTTTAACTTGTGTAGTGGTTTTCAACATTTGTCTGTGTAAACAACTTCAGGTTTTCTAGTGATGGTAATATTTTGAAAACTTAAAAGCAAACGTAAAACAACAGGTTTACTACTAATCAGGACATGTGGTTTACAAATCCTTTCGTTGACTTGTTCCAGTCACATGATCTCCACCATTGTAAAACTGCAATTCAGTTCATACACTTTTGGGTCAAAATCATATGAGACTTTATAGTTTTTACTTCAATAGTTTTACACTAGAAATTACATCTTAAATATTTTCTGTTCATTTGTCCAGACCGAAATAGAGAGACTTGAGAATGAGATGCTTGTTTGTCGCCATGACAACGAACAGCTCCGACATCAAATGCAAGGTCAACTGGAGACCAGGTCATGTGACTCGAGCAGTAAGACAGTGCCCTCTGGCAGCCATGAGGCAGCCATGCTGGGCATTCTGACCACGAAGCTACAAGAGGCGGCAGCACAGTCAGAGAAAATGAAAGCAGAATTGAAGAAACTGAAACAGGTAATTTAATTTGAGAGTTGTCTGGTCAAGCTCTGTCCTGTCGTACGTTGCTCTAAAGTAATTTACACTAGTAACTTAGTAAGCAACATATGGACGTAATTTTATTCGAAGACTTGAAACACTTAAGGCTGCTGATAGGACTACAACGTCGTCCTGGCGTGCCAGGGACGCAGGTGTTTACTCCAATCTTTGTAGCCCTGCGGGGACCGCCTTGCGAAACTCTGAACAGTCACTAATATCACTGCTGGCAATTTCTGGTGGATTTAGGAAGTAGACATACCCCCGGGGGGTAGTTATCTGAATACACAGTGTCATTCATTGGCTCTTGACTATGGTAGAGTGGGTAATTATAATGTGACTTCCAGAAGACAAGGGCTTCATCCTGAACCTAGGACGTGGGTCACTTGTCTCTGCACTGTTCCTGCGGGTTATAACACAGTCGGTTACAGATTTGATTATAGCTGTCACTTGTCTTTGGGACGTGTAAAATACATTTTGGACAGGTAGTAATTTCACTGACTACGTAATGAACAGGTAAAAAATTAGGCACCATAAACATCTTCAGAAATCATATATATATATATATATATTATATATATATATATATATATTATCTATCATATATATATATATATATTATATATATATATATATATATATATATATATATATATATATATATATATACATATATATATATATATGATTTCTGAGATGTTTATGTGCCTAATTTTGTTACCTGTTCATTACATTTTATCCATACAAAAGACAGGTGGAAGATACAGTTATAATCAAATCTGTAACCGACTTTGTTATAACCCACGGGAACAGTGCAGAGACAAGTGGCACACGCCCTATGTATATATGTATATAATATATATAATGTTGTTGTTTAACTAACTTCCAAACAACACATAAATCTGTGAGTGGTAGTGAATGTAACCACCCCATGGCTTGTCAGGACACAGTATCTCTTTCACCACCCCGTTTGCAGTGGCAACGATGACAACATGGCTGCTTCCTTTTTTGTAGGCAAGTAGCTCTCTAGCGGAGGAGAACGAGAACTTGAGACGAGAGAATCAGCGCCTGCGTCTAGAGTTGACTGGTCGCTCGCCTCGCAAGTGAGTGGGGCGTGCTGAGTCGTCCACTTGTGCCGTGTACACAAACCTATACATGTCATAGTTTGCACCTGGAGGGTTTCATTTTATATAATTACAAACACCCTAAATAAAAATGCACAACTCCCCCTGGTATGTAACCATATCACAGTGAATGTAAGTGGATTTTTCACAAAACAAATGTGACACCGAAAATGTAACTGGTTTGAATCTTGATATCATTGCGACAATGTACATTTTATTTTTACCTTACAACATACTTAGTGTAGTATTTATATACTATGTTGTTTACTTATCTACCTTACAACATACTTAGTGTAGTATTTATATACTATGTTGTCAACAACATACCGAGTAGTATTTATATACTATGTTGTTTACTTATCTACCTTACAACATACTTAGTGTAGTATTTATATACTATGTTGTCAACAACATACCGAGTAGTATTTATATACTATGTTGTTTACTTACCTACTTTACAACATACTCAGTGTAGTATTTAAATACTATGTTGTTTATAACATACTTAGTGTAGTATTTATATACTATGTTGTTAATTATCTACCTTACAACATACTTAGTGTAGTATTTATATACTATGTTGTCAACAACATACCGAGTAGTATTTATATACTATGTTGTTTACTTACCTACTTTACAACATACTCAGTGTAGTATTTAAATACTATGTTGTTTATAACATACTTAGTGTAGTATTTATATACTATGTTGTTTACTTACCTACTTTACAACATACTCAGTGTAGTATTTACATACTATGTTGTTTACAACATACTTAGTGTAGTATTTATATACTATGTTGTTTACTTATCTACCTTACAACATACTTAGTGTAGTATTTACATACTATGTTGTTTACTTATCTACCTTACAACATACTTAGTGTAGTATTTACATACTATGTTGTTTACAACATACTTAGTGTAGTATTTATATACTATGTTGTTTACTTATCTACCTTACAACATACTTAGTGTAGTATTTATATACTATGTTGTTTACAACATACTTAGTGTAGTATTTATATACTATGTTGTTTACTTATCTACCTTACAACATACTTAGTGTAGTATTTATATACTATGTTGTTTACTTATCTACCTTACAACATACTTAGTGTAGTATTTATATACTATGTTGTTTACTTATCTACCTTACAACACACTTAGTGTAGTATTTATATAATATGTTGTTTACTTATTTACTGTGTGTTTTAGTTAACATTGTTCTCATGTTTCCAGATACGGTCGCTACACGGTGGCGACGCTGGAGTCAAAGGTCGAGTCATATGAAAAAGAGGCTCTGCAACTACAAAAAGCTCTGGAGCGAAGTGACTCGTACATAGAAGAGTTACAGAGGGACTTGTCTCAGGCGAAGAAATCACAAATGCTGGAGGCAAAAAATGGAGGCAGAAAACCAGTTGAGACTGAAACATCAGCGTCTGTTAGAAAGACACGTCACTGCGACTTCGACGAGACAGATGACACAGTGGACATGTCACTGACGTCACCACAAAAAACAAACTTGGGGAGACGCATGCAAACCACACACTCCGACGAATCATCGTTCCAATTGGAGATGCCGAGTCCTGTTTCTCCGGACCTTGTAAAACAGTGCTTTGGTGACCGGGAGGAAGGGTCAAGGTCATGCAAGAAGAGGTTAGAGTTCACGCTCGACGGGCCGAGCAGTGGCGAGCCATTTATGAGTAAATTATCAAAACTTGATACAGCTGATATTTCCGTCCTGAGCCTTGGGAGTCCGCCTGTGGATAGGGGGCGCTCTGGCGCGGTGAAACGGGATTTGTTCGCAGCGCCAAGTTGTGACTCAACGATGGACATGCTCGAGCCAACAATGAACGAATCTGACCTGTGTTTGAACTCCGACCTCAGTGACTGTATGAAGTTACTGGATGCAGCGGAGAAGAATGTTGAACAGCGACGCAGCAGCGATGTGCTCAGCCAATCAGCAAGCAGCAAACAACGGTGTGGAGATAATTACTTCAGGGATTTTTTATTGAAATCCATACTTTCCAGTCACCCTGTGACATGTTTTATATGGAAATTATATTTTTACTAGAAAGAACAATTTTACATTAGTTAGTCAGCCTAGTGTGAACATTACTACGTGTCATATTGCAAAATGTTCCTACATTGAGTGAGCAAAATACAGGTATCAACAATGACTGTTACAAGTTCCATGTTGCACTTTGTAGATAACAAATGTTATACTCATGTCACAGTAGATAATAGTTTATTATGGTTTGTTTAGAAAAACTACAGTTAAGTGGTAGTATAGAGGACACACAAGTCTCGTCTGTCGTCATACTGGCTTTATGCTATTTTCATTCACGATCCACAGCCGAACACTCCACTGTCGGTTCTGTAGGTTTATACTCAAAAACTCATCTAGAAGGTTATTGTACAGGCGAGTTATTATTTTCAAATTGTCTGTATTGCAGTGTGTGTGAGTACACTCACACACACTGGGGCTGGGATTGCCAGTTAAATGTCTCGTTACGTATCGCTAAAAACAGGCCTGAAACATAAATCACTTGGCCACCCTATTGTAATTAATTTTTATAGCTGTGCATGAGCTGTCAGATGTTTATATTTATTTTTAACTACCCAATGTGGTAGTGACATCAAGGTTTATATAGATTTGTTTAGATAGTTACAGATGTTCTTGATACAAAATTTTGAATTAAGATGTGAAATATGAGTGCTTAGTTTTATATACCTTCATAAAACATTTAAGTCCCAAATTTGAACTTACCCAGGTAAGAATACCATTGTGTGTGAGACTGCAATGGATGTTTGCAAATGTGGAGTCTCACGAGTGTGTAGATTTAACGCATTACATTGTGACTGGAAATGTGTAGTTTCAGACAAGTGTGTAGTTTCAACAGAAAACATTGTTGTGGTCCACTTGTGGATGACTACAATTTTACCTCATATGTATATTTATATTATTCTATGAACCATATTGTCAGTTTAAATTAATAAACTATATATTGAGTAAACTATTGTTAGAAAATAAATATGGTAATAAAGTGAAATGTTGTCACTATACAAAAATGGTGGGTATGTAATTTTACTGAGCAACAATTTTAATTTATATAATTTAATGGTGTCTACACTTTTATTATTGAGTACCAATTTTTATTTTATTGAGTACAATTTTAATGAGCACCAATTTTATTTGTACATTTAATTTAATGGTGGGTGTACAATTTTATTGAACACCAATTTTAATTCAACACTGCATGCAAAATAAATCTAAAAGTAATAAGCATTTTTACTTGAAGCCTACCTGGTAGGTAATGAAATGTAACCAAAACTTGTATTCTACAATACAAAAGTTGAATACACATGCAACAATAATAAGATAACTTCTATTGTGCCTAAATCACCAAAGACACCAAGCTCAGGGGCACATCAATGCATAAGTAATTAAGCAGTTGTCAATTTCAGTGTCAATGAACAATTCCAGTTGTCAACTGACTGATTGATACACCAGGGAGCTATGGTGATATGCAAGGTTGTTAAGGTATGTTTTTAAGTGTATAGCTAAACAGATTAAAAATGTGCAAACTGCATATAAAATACAAAGAACCATTTTTCAAAGGCTGCAGAAAATAAATTTGGCTAACAACCTGGCTTGCATCCCCCCCCCCCACCTCTCTCACTCCCTCTCTGTCTCCCCCTCTCACTCCCTTTCTCTCTCCCTCTCTTTCCCTCTCTCCCTCACTCCCTCTCTCCCTCTCTCACTCCCCTCTCTCTCCCTCTCCCTCCCTCTCTCCTCCCCTCTCACTCCCTCTCTCTTCTCTTCTCTCTTCCTCTCTCTCTCTCCTCTCTCCTCTCTCTCCCTCTCCTCTCCTGTCCACAAATATTGATGCAGTATTTAACAATGACATTGTAACGTTCTTTATTGCTTTCCCATGTCTGACATGTGGGGAAAAAACGAATGTAACTCGCATCATTTAAGATAACATTTGAAAACCACCAACTACAATATGCATAGATGAGCCTGCCACCTAGGAAGCATACATACAACAGAAGTATATATAATGCACAAACAAAATAATACAGAAAGCCTCCTAATGAGACGGCAATAACAATTTACATGTAAAGTATTCATGAGAGTGATGTCATGTTAGGATATATTATTAACATCCACTTGGAATTTAAAAAGTTAAGAATAACCTCGCCTCAACACTAAACACAAAATGCTCTTTACATACATTTTCACCTGTAACATGTGGTTAGTTTTTTTTTTATAATAAGCCAGTTTCAATTCACTGACATGTAATGTGTTATAACCATTCTTTTTATTAGAAAGAACTGGAGCCTGTTTTATATCCCAACTCCGCTGGGCTGGCCACTGTATCAGAATGTTGGACAACCATCTCGCCCCACAAGTACTTTCTGCACAACTAACACATGGTGTGAGAACACGTGGTGGCCAGAGAAAACGTTTCAAATACACTGCTAAACATTATATGAAGAAAGGCCAAATTAACATAAATGCCTGGGAACTTATGGCTGCGGACCGTCCACTTTGGTGCCGTAGCATATAGCAGTGTTTAAACTCAATGGTCATTGTGTGGTTCACTGCACATGCATAAATATTTATTATAATCAGGCTGAATAGTTCAAGTAAAGGTAAGTTCTTATACAGCGTGGTATCCAATCGTCAGGATTGCTCAAAGCACTTTACACTTTACTTCCTGACAGACCTGTTCAATCAGACACCATCTCGGCTTCTCTGGGAAACGTCCAGCCATATGCTACAATTAATGCACGAAGACTGCTCGTGCGTAATTAACCACTCACATGGCAGCAAGCTCAGTGATTCACATAAACACAGTAATATGCCGGCTTGTGGTGCAGATAATACCCACATTCTGCATGGATTTGCAACATACAAGTAACAGAGACAGAACTTGTGGGAAATTAAGATGTTTCGATACAGCACATCTCAAGTAGACAAACTTACAAAGAATCCCTTTAATGAAACACCCTAAGGCATGCACCCACAAACTTGCACCATGAAACGTCGCTCATGTCATGGTCACTAACTGTAGTGGCACTCAAAAGATGGTGACACCGCAGTGACCAATTCCCCAATGCGACATAGATAACCAAAGCATTTCCCATCCATATAAAACACAACTGTACTTTTAGTCACTTCACAAACTGTCACGATCACCACCAGATGTCATACAATACAAAAATAAGAATGAAGTATACACACCTTAATGCAACCATTGTTTCTAATATTACATTTATGGACATCTGTACTCCTCTAGTCACTAGTCACACTGACCAGTGTCCAGAGTTGACCAGTAGTCTTGTCTGTCTTGGATTAGCAGGTGGACACATGGTTGTGTGTGGCAGACTCCACTTGCTAAGCACCGGTTCATGTTAGTTGGAAATACAAACTCTCGGCTAATGTCCTCACAAATGTCTAGGGATCATTCATTATTTCCATCCAGCTATGTATATCAACGTTTCTCCAGTGCCCTCAAGAAGGCTGAGTTCACCCTGCAATGAAAGAAAAGTTAGCAGACAGGTTCATGTAGCTGGGGTGGATTTATTGAAGAACCCAGTAAAATTGAAACAACAGTGTGGACCTGTGCACCTGAGAATTATTAGAATTTAACAATATCAAGCCAGCGGTGTACTCAAAGAGTATTCTAGGGAAATCTGACAGTGTGGCAGCTGCCACATTAAGATGAGTCCTTGTTGTCTGACCAATAAGAATGAAAAGCTTCTCTGGCATGTGTGCTGTGGTCAGTTTGGTCAGTGTGGTGAATGTCCATGTTAGTGCAATGTGCACAAGAATAATATACCAGTTCATACGATGGTTTCATGTATTATCTTTAATTCACAGTTACACCTATAGTAACTGTTATACATATAGTAACTCTTACACCTATAGTAACTCTTACACATATAGTAACTCTTACACATATAGTAACTGTTACATCTATAGTAACTGTTACATCTATAGTAACTCTTACACATATAGTAACTGTTACACCTATAGTAACTCTTACACCTATAGTAACTGTTACACCTATAGTAACTGTTACACCTATAGTAACTGTTACACCTATAGTAACTGTTACACTTATAGTAACTGTTACACATATAGTAACAGTTACACCTATAGTAACAGTTACACCTATAGTAACAGTTACACCTATAGTAACTGTTACACCTATAGTAACAGTTACACATGTAGTAACTGTTACACCTATAGTAACTGTTACACCTGTAGTAACAGTTACACATGTAGTAACTGATACACATATAGTAACTGTTACACATGTAGTAACTGTAACACCTATAGTAACTGTTACACCTGTAGTAACTGTTACACATGTAGTAACTGTTACACATGTAGTAACTGTTACACATGTAGTAACTGTTACACATGTAGTAACAGTTACACCTATAGTAACTGTTACACCTATAGTAACTGTTACACATGTAGTAACAGATACACATGTAGTAACTGTTACACATGTAGTAACAGTTACACCTATAGTAACAGTTACACCTATAATAACTGTTACACATGTAGTAACAGTTACACCTATAGTAACTGTTACACCTATAGTAACTGTTACACCTATAGTAACAGTTACACATGTAGTAACTGTTACACATGTAGCAACTGTTACACATGTAGTAACTGTTACACCTATAGTAACAGTTACACAGTGATAGTGAACCACAAAGATGTAA
Source organism: Ridgeia piscesae (assembly GCA_025642075.2). Classification (NCBI taxonomy): domain Eukaryota; kingdom Metazoa; phylum Annelida; class Polychaeta; order Sabellida; family Siboglinidae; genus Ridgeia; species Ridgeia piscesae. Next base: position 81,579 of record JAODUO010001427.1, on the reverse strand, counting down.
TACACAGTATTGTTAATTAAAGATTACATTCTAATAACTCTCTTAGATGCATATGTCCACATAATTGCCTTTTACTTTTTTCTCAATAAACCCAACCCAGCTGTATAAATTCATAAGCAGCCTGGTTGCCATGGTTACTATCGTAGCCAGAGATGAAAACTACTCCGACAAAGTTCATCTGATTCAGAATGTCTGCACATTGCAGTGGTCAACTACCCCCAAAATGTAAGTTAGTTGGGCACAGAATACCCACACACTACCGTGTGACACCAACTGTAATAAATACTGTACGTATTAGGCCATATGTAAAATAATTACACGTTCAGCTTTTGTAAAACACAAAGTAGAGAGAATAAAGACTCTTGTGAGTTCCCACCTCCTGTGGTCCTGTCTCAACCTCTCCTGCCGTTCCTCATCTTCTCTCTCGTTCCTCTCCGCCTGCAACAACAAACATAGTCACTATTCTATGTATTTAGTGTCGTTTCCCTTTGACTCTGGTTTGCTCAGAACATGAAAATAAACAGAGTCATTCAGTGACACATTGAATGGTGTTGTAGTATTTTGGCACAAAGCTCTCATAAAAATTTGGGAAAGGAGGGTTACTAAAAAAAATGTAAGTTGCTATAGAGCACTGAATCCAGTCCTTAGGACTGCTCAAAGCACTTCATATTTACCCTCTGGACCAGTTTAATCGAACACAATCTCTACTTCTCTGGGGAGCATCCGGCAAGAAGACTATCCATACAGAAATGTCCACCACTGTCTATAGCCAGGTACTCATTTATACAGCTGAGTGAACTGGACCAATGTAGAGTGAACAATTTCCTCATGGTTTTACATCGCAGCACAGGATTAAAACCCAGGTCCTCTTAGTCGAGTGTGAATCTCTACCCACTGAGCCACTGAGCCCCACTGGTTGACACATTCATCATGATAGTTACCTTCCTCCTCTGCTCCATCTTCTTCCTTTTGACCTCCTCAGCCTCCCTCATCCTCTCTTCTTCCTTGTACTGCGCCGATTTCTGCTGTAGACACAAATGACGCAATCTGTGTCAGAGTGTCATCAGTGTCGGTTTATGTCAACATCAACACATATGTCAATGACTGGTCATATTGAGTCGTTAAATTGAATTCACTGGTCAGAGTTCACTGTTTGTGTCACCCGAGTCAACATTCAAGTTAATCAAACATCATTGTTTGTGTCATCAAAGTCTACTTCATAGTTAATCAATCGTCACTGTTTATGTCATCAGTCAATACACAAGTCAATCAGACATCACTGTTTGTGTCATCAACGTCAACATCCAAGTTAATCAAATGTCACTATTTGTGTCACCAAACTATATATATATATATATATATATACATATATATATATATATATATATATATATATATATATATATATACGTTAATCAGACGTCACTACTGTTTGTGTCACCAAGTCAATAAACACAAGTTAATCAGAGATCAGTGTTTTTGTCACCAGAGTTCATACCCAAGTTAATCAGATGTTACTGTTTGCGTCACCAGTGTTAATACCCAAGTTAATCAGATGTTACTGTTTGCGTCACCAGTGTTAATACCCAAGTTAATCAGATGTTACTGTTTGTGTCACCAAAGTCAATATACACAAGTTAATCAGATGTCACCGTCTGTGTCCTCAAAGTCAAAACAAAACTCATTCGCAAATCACTGATTGTAATAACTGTGAATATTAAATAAAAAAGAGAAGTACATGTATTGCCAATAACCAGGTGACTCCGTCTGTGAATCAGGAGCCACTAGCCACGAGATGTTCTCCAGTAGTCGTTCTTGAACCCTCACCTTGCTGTTGAAGGTCGAGTTGCGCTGTCTCGGTCGGACGGGTGCACCACAACTGGCGCCACCTAGTGAAAAAGTTACAAACAAATTTAATTTTTTTTGTTAAACATGTGAAATGAAATTTGTTATTTCTTTGAAACTTTGTAAACATGAACTAAGTGTACTTGTCAAGTGATGAGTCCATTATGAAGTGCCACTGAACACGGAAACGCTTTGGCTTCAAATGGTACAAGACACATATCATCTTACTCACCCACAGTGTCCCCACAAGACACATATCCCATCTTAGTCACCCACGGTGCCCCCACAAGACACATATCCCATCTTACTCACCCACAGTGTCCCCACAAGACACATATCCCATCTTACTCACCCACAGTGTCCCCACAAGACACATATCCCATCTAACTCACCCACAGTGTCCCCACAAGACACATATCCCATCTTACTCACCCACAGTGTCCCACAAGACACATATCCCATCTTACTCACCCACAGTGTCCCACAAGACACATATCCCATCTTACTCACCCACAGTGTCCCCACAAGACACATATCCCATCTAACTCACCCACAGTGTCCCCACAAGACACATATCCCATCTTACTCACCCACAGTGTCCCACAAGACACATATCCCATCTTACTCACCCACAGTGTCCCACAAGACACATATCCCATCTTACTCACCCACAGTGTCCCACAAGACACATATCCCATCTTACTCACCCACAGTGTCCCCACAAGACACATATCCCATCTTACTCACCCACAGTGTCCCACAAGACACATATCCCATCTTACTCACACACAGTGTCCCCAGAAGACACATATCCCATCTTATTCACCCACAGTGTTCCCACAAGACACATATCCCATCTAACTCACCCACAGTGTCCCCACAAGACACATATCCCATCTTACTCACCCACAGTGTCCCACAAGACACATATCCCATCTAACTCACCCACAGTGTCCCCACAAGACACATATCCCATCTTACTCACCCACAGTATCCCATAAGACACATATCCCATCTTACTCACCCACAGTGCCCCCGCAAGACACATATCCCATCTTAGTCACCCACAGTGTCCCCACAAGACACACATCCCATCTAACTCACCCACAGTGTTCCCACAAGACACATATCCCATCTAACTCACCCACAGTGTCCCACAAGACACATATCCCATCTTACTCACCCACAGTGTCCCCACAAGACACATATCCCATCTTAGTCACCCACAGTGTCCCCACAAGACACATATCCCATCTTAGTCACCCACAGTTTCCCCACAAGACACACATCCCATCTAACTCACCCACAGTGTTCCCACAAGACACATATCCCATCTAACACACCCACAGTGTCCCACAAGACACATATCCCATCTTACTCACCCACAGTGTCCCCACAAGACACATATCCCATCTTAGTCACCCACAGTGTCCCCACAAGACACATATCCCATCTTAGTCACCCACAGTGCCCCCACAAGACACATATCCCATCTAACTCACCCACAGTGTCCCACAAGACACATATCTCATCTTACTCACCCACAGTGTCCCACAAGACACATATCCCATCTTACTCACCCACAGTGTCCCACAAGACACATATCTCATCTAACTCACCCACAGTGTCCCCACAAGACACATATCCCATCTTACTCACCCACAGTGTCCCCACAAGACACATATCCCATCTTAGTCACCCACAGTGTCCCCACAAGACACATATCCCATCTTACTCACCCACAGTGTCCCCACAAGACACATATCTCATCTTACTCACCCACAGTGTCCCCACAAGACACATATCCCATCTTACTCACCCACAGTGCCCCCACAAGACACATATCCCATCTTACTCACCCACAGTGTCCCCACAAGACACATATCCCATCTTACTCACCCACAGTGTCCCCACAAGACACATATCCCATCTTACTCACCCACAGTGTCCCCACAAGACACATATCCCATCTTACTCACCCACAGTGTCCCCACAAGACACATATCCCATCTTACTCACCCACAGTGTCCCACAAGACACATATCCCATCTAACTCACCCACAGTGTCCCCACAAGACACATATCCCATCTTACTCACCCACAGTGTCCCCACAAGACACATATCCCATCTAACTCACCCACAGTGTCCCCACAAGACACATATCCCATCTAACTCACCCACAGTGTTCCCACAAGACACATATCCCATCTAACTCACCCACAGTGTCCCCACAAGACACATATCCCATCTAACTCACCCACAGTGTCCCCACAAGACACATATCCCATCTAACTCACCCACAGTGTCCCCACAAGACACATATCCCATCTAACTCACCCACAGTGTCCCCACAAGACACACATCCCATCTAACTCACCCACAGTGTCCCCACAAGACACATATCCCATCTAACTCACCCACAGTGTTCCAACAAGACACATATCCCATCTTAGTCACCCACAGTGCCCCCACAAGACACATATCCCATCTTACTCACCCACAGTGCCCCCACAAGACACATATCCCATCTTACTCACCCACAGTGTCCCATAAGACATATCCCATCTTACTCACCCACAGTGTCCCCACAAGACACACATCCCATCTAACTCACCCACAGTGTTCCCACAAGACACATATCCCATCTTACTCACCCACAGTGTCCCCACAAGACACATATCCCATCTTACTCACCCACAGTGTCCCCACAAGACACATATCCCATCTTACTCACCCACAGTGTCCCCACAAGACACATATCCCATCTTACTCACCCACAGTGCCCCCACAAGACACATATCCCATCTTAGTCACCCACAGTGTCCCCACAAGACACATATCCCATCTAACTCACCCACAGTGTCCCCACAAGACACATATCCCATCTTACTCACCCACAGTGTCCCACAAGACACATATCCCATCTTACTCACCCACAGTGCCCCCACAAGACACATATCCCATCTTACTCACCCACAGTGTCCCACAAGACACATATCCCATCTTACTCACCCACAGTGTCCCACAAGACACATATCCCATCTAACTCACCCACAGTGTCCCCACAAGACACATATCCCATCTTACTCACCCACAGTGTCCCCACAAGACACATATCCCATCTTACTCACCCACAGTGCCCCCACAAGACACATATCCCATCTTAGTCACCCACAGTGCCCCCACAAGACACATATCCCATCTTACTCACCCACAGTGTCCCACAAGACACATATCCCATCTTACTCACCCACAGTGCCCCACAAGACACATATCCCATCTTACTCACCCACAGTGTCCCCACAAGACACATATCTCATCTTACTCACCCACAGTGTCCCCACAAGACACATATCCCATCTTACTCACCCACAGTGCCCCCACAAGACACATATCCCATCTTACTCACCCACAGTGTCCCCACAAGACACATATCCCATCTTACTCACCCACAGTGTCCCCACAAGACACATATCTCATCTTACTCACCCACAGTGTCCCCACAAGACACATATCCCATCTTACTCACCCACAGTGCCCCCACAAGACACATATCCCATCTAACTCACCCACAGTGTCCCCACAAGACACATATCCCATCTTACTCACCCACAGTGTCCCCACAAGACACATATCCCATCTTACTCACCCACAGTGTCCCCACAAGACACATATCTCATCTTACTCACCCACAGTGTCCCCACAAGACACATATCCCATCTTACTCACCCACAGTGTCCCCACAAGACACATATCTCATCTTACTCACCCACAGTGTCCCCACAAGACACATATCCCATCTTACTCACCCACAGTGTCCCCACAAGACACATATCCCATCTTACTCACCCACAGTGTCCCCACAAGACACATATCTCATCTTACTCACCCACAGTGTCCCCACAAGACACATATCCCATCTTACTCACCCACAGTGTCCCACAAGACACATATCCCATCTTACTCACCCACAGTGTCCCACAAGACACATATCCCATCTTACTCACCCACAGTGTCCCCACAAGACACATATCCCATCTTACTCACCCACAGTGTCCCACAAGACACATATCCCATCTTACTCACCCACAGTGTCCCACAAGACACATATCCCATCTTACTCACCCACAGTGCCCCCACAAGACACATATCCCATCTAACTCACCCACAGTGTCCCCACAAGACACATATCCCATCTTACTCACCCACAGTGTCCCACAAGACACATATCCCATCTTACTCACCCACAGTGTCCCCACAAGACACATATCCCATCTTACTCACCCACAGTGTTCCCACAAGACACATATCCCATCTAACTCACCCACAGTGTCCCCACAAGACACATATCCCATCTTACTCACCCACAGTGTCCCACAAGACACATATCCCATCTTACTCACCCACAGTGTCCCACAAGACACATATCCCATCTTACTCACACAGTGTTCCCACAAGACACATATCCCATCTAACTCACCCACAGTGTCCCCACAAGACACATATCCCATCTTACTCACCCACAGTGTCCCCACAAGACACATATCCCATCTTACTCACCCACAGTGTCCCCACAAGACACATATCCCATCTTACTCACCCACAGTGTCCCACAAGACACATATCCCATCTTACTCACCCACAGTGTCCCCACAAGACACATATCCCATCTTACTCACCCACAGTGTCCCACAAGACACATATCCCATCTTACTCACCAGTGTCCCCACAAGACACATATCCCATCTTACTCACCCACAGTGTCCCCACAAGACACATATCCCATCTAACTCACCCACAGTGTCCCCACAAGACACATATCCCATCTTACTCACCCACAGTGTCCCACAAGACACATATCCCATCTTACTCACCCACAGTGTCCCACAAGACACATATCCCATCTTACTCACCCACAGTGTCCCACAAGACACATATCCCATCTAACTCACCCACAGTGCCCCCACAAGACACATATCCCATCTTACTCACCCACAGTGTCCCATAAGACATATATCCCATCTTACTCACCCACAGTGTCCCCACAAGACACACATCCCATCTAACTCACCCACAGTGTTCCCACAAGACACATATCCCATCTAACTCACCCACAGTGTCCCACAAGACACATATCCCATCTTACTCACCCACAGTGTCCCCACAAGACACATATCCCATCTTAGTCACCCACAGTGTCCCCACAAGACACATATCCCATCTTAGTCACCCACAGTTTCCCCACAAGACACACATCCCATCTAACTCACCCACAGTGTTCCCACAAGACACATATCCCATCTAACTCACCCACAGTGTCCCACAAGACACATATCCCATCTTACTCACCCACAGTGTCCCCACAAGACACATATCCCATCTTACTCACCCACAGTGTCCCCACAAGACACATATCCCATCTTAGTCACCCACAGTGCCCCCACAAGACAGTCCATGCTCTTACAGTGTCCCACAAGACACATATCTCATCTTACTCACCCACAGTGTCCCACAAGACACATATCCCATCTTACTCACCCACAGTGTCCCACAAGACACATATCTCATCTAACTCACCCACAGTGTCCCCACAAGACACATATCCCATCTTACTCACCCACAGTGTCCCACAAGACACATATCCCATCTTAGTCACCCACAGTGTCCCCACAAGACACATATCCCATCTTACTCACCCACAGTGTCCCCACAAGACACATATCTCATCTTACTCACCCACAGTGTCCCCACAAGACACATATCCCATCTTACTCACCCACAGTGCCCCCACAAGACACATATCCCATCTTACTCACCCACAGTGTCCCCACAAGACACATATCCCATCTTACTCACCCACAGTGTCCCCACAAGACACATATCCCATCTTACTCACCCACAGTGTCCCCACAAGACACATATCTCATCTTACTCACCCACAGTGTCCCCACAAGACACATATCCCATCTTACTCACCCACAGTGTCCCCACAAGACACATATCCCATCTAACTCACCCACAGTGTCCCCACAAGACACATATCCCATCTTACTCACCCACAGTGTCCCCACAAGACACATATCCCATCTAACTCACCCACAGTGTTCCCAAGACACACATCCCATCTAACTCACCCACAGTGTTCCCACAAGACACATATCCCATCTAACTCACCCACAGTGTCCCCACAAGACACATATCCCATCTAACTCACCCACAGTGTCCCCACAAGACACATATCCCATCTAACTCACCCACAGTGTCCCCACAAGACACATATCCCATCTAACTCACCCACAGTGTCCCCACAAGACACACATCCCATCTAACTCACCCACAGTGTTCCCACAAGACACATATCCCATCTTACTCACCCACAGTGCCCCCACAAGACACATATCCCATCTTACTCACCCACAGTGCCCCCACAAGACACATATCCCATCTTACTCACCCACAGTGTCCCATAAGACATATATCCCATCTTACTCACCCACAGTGTCCCCACAAGACACACATCCCATCTAACTCACCCACAGTGTTCCCACAAGACACATATCCCATCTTACTCACCCACAGTGTCCCCACAAGACACATATCCCATCTTACTCACCCACAGTGTCCCTGCAAGACACATATCTCATCTTACTCACCCACAGTGTCCCCACAAGACACATATCCCATCTTACTCACCCACAGTGCCCCCACAAGACACATATCCCATCTAACTCACCCACAGTGTCCCCACAAGACACATATCCCATCTTACTCACCCACAGTGTCCCCACAAGACACATATCTCATCTTACTCACCCACAGTGTCCCCACAAGACACATATCCCATCTTACTCACCCACAGTGTCCCCACAAGACACATATCCCATCTTACTCACCCACAGTGTCCCCACAAGACACATATCTCATCTTACTCACCCACAGTGTCCCCACAAGACACATATCCCATCTTACTCACCCACAGTGTCCCCACAAGACACATATCTCATCTTACTCACCCACAGTGTCCCCACAAGACACATATCCCATCTTACTCACCCACAGTGTCCCACAAGACACATATCCCATCTTACTCACCCACAGTGTCCCCACAAGACACATATCTCATCTTACTCACCCACAGTGTCCCCACAAGACACATATCCCATCTTACTCACCCACAGTGTCCCACAAGACACATATCCCATCTAACTCACCCACAGTGTCCCCACAAGACACATATCCCATCTTACTCACCCACAGTGTCCCCACAAGACACATATCCCATCTTACTCACCCACAGTGTCCCACAAGACACATATCCCATCTTACTCACCCACAGTGTCCCCACAAGACACATATCCCATCTTACTCACCCACAGTGTCCCACAAGACACATATCCCATCTTACTCACCCACAGTGTCCCCACAAGACACATATCCCATCTTACTCACCCACAGTGTCCCCACAAGACACATATCCCATCTAACTCACACAGTGTCCCACAAGACACATATCCCATCTTACTCACCCACAGTGTCCCCACAAGACACATATCCCATCTAACTCACCCACAGTGTCCCCACAAGACACATATCCCATCTTACTCACCCACAGTGTCCCCACAAGACACATATCCCATCTAACTCACCCACAGTGTCCCCACAAGACACATATCCCATCTTACTCACCCACAGTGTCCCCACAAGACACATATCATCTTACTCACCCACAGTGTCCCCACAAGACACATATCCCATCTTACTCACCCACAGTGTCCCACAAGACACATATCCCATCTTACTCACCCACAGTGTCCCCACAAGACACATATCCCATCTTACTCACCCACAGTGTCCCCACAAGACACATATCCCATCTTACTCACCCACAGTGTCCCCACAAGACACATATCCCATCTTACTCACCCACAGTGTCCCACAAGACACATATCCCATCTTACTCACCCACAGTGCCCCCACAAGACACATATCCCATCTTCTGAGTTTCCTTGTAGCGTCGGTAATTGTCTTCCTCAGCTTTCGCTTCTGAAATGTCAGAAAGTTGAAACGTCACCTAAACTACCTGGAGACTGACATACTCTGTCAACTGTCATGTACAGATGGCACAACCTCTCTTAAATGTAGGCTCCTGCAAAACAAGATAAAAATATCTTAAAACTGCCCCTAGTAACATAACCTTCCTACGCAGACACAGTTGGTTACATGTATGTACACACCCGTGAACGGTACAGCCATCCCGGTGTGTGATCTTTCAAAGGATAAATTTCTCCCCTCAATGAGTAGTGTGATTCATCATTTGATTAAAATTACTGAGAAGGTGAAATGCACATTAAAATCAGAGTTACTCATCCTCGCACACCAGGGGGTGCTGCTGGGTATGTCAGTGTCAGACAGCAGTACCCCTGGCTGATCACTTTGCAAAACTCTCAATTTAAGCTCAACCAATGAAATTGCCCACCACAAATATGGTTTCCCTCTGGTCGTGATAATTTGGGGTAATTTCAGCCACATACTGCTCGTGTTGCATTCAATGTTTGGAATGTAGAAGAAATATCTGTATACATAAAACTGTTCTGCGGCTCGTGCGATAGGGCGAACAGGTTATTATACTGGGATTCCTGAAATTGTTTATCCGTCTTCAAAATGGGGCAGGTATGTGCACAATTCTTATCTTATTTTCACACATATGTACAGACCTTTATATATGCCATCGTTTAGTATGTGTATTGCATGTAAATAGAGTATTAATTAGTTTCATTTATTTATTGATTTATTGATTTTACTCATCATCGTTAATTGTATATAATATTTAATTAACAGTTTTAATACGAATAATTTAACGTTTCTACATTTGTTTTATCTGAAAGTTAATTTTACAGTTGTATTTATTATTATTAATATTAGTTTTAACACATAATAAATAGCTTTTTATTTTATTGTACAGCGCTTTGAGCATATTTGGATATTGCACTTTATAAATAATAAATATTATTATTATTATTCTCATGGGAGTTGTAACTGGCAGTTGCTAGTTCACTTCTGCTCTTTGCATAGGGAATCAGCCAGGGTTAGTTTTACATGGCAAATGCACGGATGGATTTGTTAAATAATGCAAAATAACTCAATGTGCCTTTTCAAATATGTTGCCAAAGTGTAGGTCAGAGTTCAACGACACAAGGATGAACAACTGGACACAGAACGGTGATAGGACATCAGCACCTGCTCAAGAGGGGATTCACTCACACATTACTATGATAATGGTAGTTTCTTTGACAGTCGTCAAGCTCAAATTTACTAGCGGTTCCCAGAGTGACGACAAAGGCCGGAACGCCAGCTTCTTCAGTCGGCACACGCACTCTGTGGAACACACTTCAGTCGGCACACGCACTCTGTGGAACACACTTCAGTCGGCACACGCACTCTGTGGAACACACTTCAGTCGGCACACGCACTCTGTGGAACACACTTCAGTCGGCACACGCACTCTGTGGAACACACTTCAGTCGGCACACGCACTCTGTGGAACACACTTCAGTCGGCACACGCACTCTGTGGAACACACTTCAGTCGGCACACGCACTCTGTGGAACACACTTCAGTCGGCACACACTCTGTGGAACACACTTCAGTCGGCATACGCACTCTGTGGAACACACTTCAGTCGGCACACGCACTCTGTGGAACACACTTCAGTCGGCACACCACTCTGTGGAACACACTTCAGTCGGCAACGCACTCTGTGGAACACACTTCAGTCGGCAACGCACTCTGTGGAACACACTTCAGTCGGCAACGCACTCTGTGGAACACACTTCAGTCGGCAACGCACTCTGTGGAACACACTTCAGTCGGCAACGCACTCTGGGGAACACACTTCATTTGGCAACGCACTCTGTGGAACACATTTCCCTGGCAAAAAAACCGAAAACTTGTAAAAATTTAAACCGTCCCCTTTAAAAAACCCTTTCGGGAATATCTTCCCGCCCAGTTTTAGTTTCCTTCATCTGAGGGTTAGATTTTGCACTCCCCTTGCCCACAAGAATACTTAACCTTCTTTGGGGCCTTTTAACCAATTTTAATTTGAACTTTTTTAAATTTATTTTTTTTTTGTGAAACCCCTTTTTTGGCTTAAAACACAATTAAACAGTAAACTTCTCTCTTTTGGGAGGTATCATTGTGTATTTCCAACACAATTAAACAGTAAACTTCTCTCATTGGGAGGTATCATTGTGTACCTTGGTGGCTCAACACAATTAAACAGTAAACTTCTCTCTTTTGGGAGGTATCACTGTGTATTTCAAAACAAATTAAACAGTAAACTTCTCTCATTGGGAGGTATCATTGTGTACCTTGGTGGCTACAACACAATTAAACAGTAAACTTCTCTCATTGGGAGGTATCACTGTGTACACTTGGTGGCTACAACACAATTAAACAGTAAACTTCTCTCATTGGGAGGTATCACTGTGTACCTTGGTGGCTACAACACAATTAAACAGTAAACTTCTCTCTTTTGGGAGGTATCACTGTGAAATTTCAAAACAAATTAAACAGTAAACTTCTCTCTTTTGGGAGGTATCACTGTGAAATTTCAAAACAAATTAAACAGTAAACTTCTCTCATTTGGAGGTATCACTGTGAAATTTCAAAACAAATTAAACAGTAAACTTCTCTCATTGGGAGGTATCACTGTGTACACTTGGTGGCTAAAACACAATTAAACAGTAAACTTCTCTCTTTTGGGAGGTATCACTGTGAAATTTCAAAACAAATTAAACAGTAAACTTCTCTCATTGGGAGGTATCACTGTGTACACTTGGTGGCTACAACACAATTAAACAGTAAACTTCTCTCATTGGGAGGTATCACTGTGTACACTTGGTGGCTACAACACAATTAAACAGTAAACTTCTCTCATTGGGAGGTATCACTGTGTACACTTGGTGGCTACAACACAATTAAACAGTAAACTTCTCTCATTTGGAGGTATCACTGTGTATCACACAATTAAACAGTAAACTTCTCTCATTGGGAGGTATCATTGTGTACACTTGGTGGCTACAACACAATTAAACAGTAAACTTCTCTCATTGGGAGGTATCACTGTGTACACTTGGTGGCTACAACACAATTAAACAGTAAACTTCTCTCATTGGGAGGTATCACTGTGTACACTTGGTGGCTACAACACAATTAAACAGTAAACTTCTCTCATTGGGAGGTATCACTGTGTACACTTGGTGGCTACAACACAATTAAACAGTAAACTTCTCTCTTTTGGGAGGTATCACTGTGAAATTTCAAAACAAATTAAACAGTAAACTTCTCTCATTGGGAGGTATCATTGTGTACACTTGGTGGCTACAACACAATTAAACAGTAAACTTCTCTCATTGGGAGGTATCACTGTGTACACTTGGTGGCTACAACACAATTAAACAGTAAACTTCTCTCATTGGGAGGTATCACTGTGTACACTTGGTGGCTGCAACACAATTAAACAGTAAACTTCTCTCATTGGGAGGTATCACTGTGTACACTTGGTGGCTACAACACAATTAAACAGTAAACTTCTCTCATTGGGAGGTATCACTGTGTACACTTGGTGGCTACAACACAATTAAACAGTAAACTTCTCTCATTTGGAGGTATCACTGTGTATCACACAATTAAACAGTAAACTTCTCTCATTGGGAGGTATCACTGTGTACACTTGGTGGCTACAACACAATTAAACAGTAAACTTCTCTCATTGGGAGGTATCACTGTGTACACTTGGTGGCTACAACACAATTAAACAGTAAACTTCTCTCATTGGGAGGTATCACTGTGTACACTTGGTGGCTACAACACAATTAAACAGTAAACTTCTCTCATTTGGAGGTATCACTGTGTCACTTGGTGGCTACAACACAATTAAACAGTAAACTTCTCTCATTGGGAGGTATCACTGTGTACACTTGGTGGCTACAACACAATTAAACAGTAAACTTCTCTCTTTTGGGAGGTATCACTGTGAAATTTCAAAACAAATTAAACAGTAAACTTCTCTCATTGGGAGGTATCACTGTGTACACTTGGTGGCTACAACACAATTAAACAGTAAACTTCTCTCATTGGGAGGTATCACTGTGTACACTTGGTGGCTACAACACAATTAAACAGTAAACTTCTCTCATTGGGAGGTATCACTGTGTACACTTGGTGGCTACAACACAATTAAACAGTAAACTTCTCTCATTTGGAGGTATCACTGTGTATCACACAATTAAACAGTAAACTTCTCTCATTGGGAGGTATCACTGTGTACACTTGGTGGCTACAACACAATTAAACAGTAAACTTCTCTCATTGGGAGGTATCACTGTGTACACTTGGTGGCTACAACACAATTAAACAGTAAACTTCTCTCATTTGGAGGTATCACTGTGTATCACACAATTAAACAGTAAACTTCTCTCATTGGGAGGTATCACTGTGTACACTTGGTGGCTACAACACAATTAAACAGTAAACTTCTCTCATTTGGAGGTATCACTGTGTATCACACAATTAAACAGTAAACTTCTCTCATTGGGAGGTATCACTGTGTACACTTGGTGGCTACAACACAATTAAACAGTAAACTTCTCTCATTGGGAGGTATCACTGGTACCTTGGTGGCTCAACACAATTAAACAGTAAACTTCTCTCATTGGGAGGTATCACTGTGTACACTTGGTGGCTACAACACAATTAAACAGTAAACTTCTCTCATTGGGAGGTATCACTGTGTACACTTGGTGGCTACAACACAATTAAACAGTAAACTTCTCTCATTGGGAGGTATCACTGTGTACACTTGGTGGCTACAACACAATTAAACAGTAAACTTCTCTCATTTGGAGGTATCACTGTGTATCACACAATTAAACAGTAAACTTCTCTCATTGGGAGGTATCACTGTGTACACTTGGTGGCTACAACACAATTAAACAGTAAACCCTTCTTTGGGGAGGATCACTGTGTTTGGTGGCTGCAACACAATTAAACAGTAAACTTCTCTCATTGGGAGGTATCACTGTGTACACTTGGTGGCTACAACACAATTAAACAGTAAACTTCTCTCATTGGGAGGTATCACTGTGTACACTTGGTGGCTACAACACAATTAAACAGTAAACTTCTCTCATTTGGAGGTATCACTGTGTATCACACAATTAAACAGTAAACTTCTCTCATTGGGAGGTATCATTGTGTACCTTGGTGGCTACAACAAAATTTAAAAGGTCTTTTCTATTTGGGGAAGTAGCGTGGGGAAATTTGGGGGGTGGCTGAATGTAGGGGCTTTGGGTTCGTGTCTCTTTAATAATGTGTCATTTCTCTCTTACTTTCAAATTTTTTGTGAAATTTTAAACAATACATATATATATATATATATATATATATATATATATATATATATATATATATATATATATATATATATATATAAAACATACAAAATATTAAAAACATACACATACAGAGTTTGCTTGGTGGGGGGGTGGCCCCTCCAATGAAAAATTTCTTGGCTGCCTACGCCATCTTTACAAGGGAACCATGTATATAGCCCCCACCCCACAAGAGGAAGAAAAAAACCAAAGGACACCTTTCCGTTGTTCGCGGGGTTCCGCGCAAGACCCCCAGCACACGACGTCGACCCCGCCTCGGACCGCGTTCCGGGGACAGGACCAGAGGGGGGATTTGGGGAAAGGGCGGTTGGCGGGGTTCCACGGCGACGGGACGATGTCGTCTCCCCGGGGCACCCGACCCCGAGGTTTTGGTCCAGCTCCCCTTGCCGCCCCCTTCTCCCAACAGTCCGTGGATTCCTGGCTTCGCGTAATTCCTGTATAACTCATTGTTGGTAAACAGCAATGGACGCCCGTATTTTATGTTTAACTACGCCAGTAAGTAAAGCAAAGTGAAAGTGAGTCAACGCAGAAATACCGCCGACGCCACCTAACGCGTGATGTAAACATCCGCCATAACCAGGGACCAGTTAGTATTTACTTTCGTACGAGAATGGGGAGATAAGTAGCCTCAATTACCCAGGTTCCGTGACGTGGCAGCACTTTTGTACCCCGTCACCATTGCCTGATAAAATTACGCTCTGCGTTTGTGACCGAGAGGTACAGCTAGGGTACATACTACATACGTTGATTGTCTATCAGGCCAAATTTAAAATAACTAATAAAATATGGGTACCCTTTATATAAGATAATACTTCTTTATAAAAAATATTCAAAATTAAACTTAGGTGAACACAAAATTTGGGGAAAAAAGCAAATAAGCAGTTTTTCTAGGATTTTTTGAAATTCCTTAATTTTCAAAAAGAACCCAATTTTTTTTTAATAAGATAAGATAAGATAGCTTTATTGCATGTGTTCACAGTGTAGTTACAATAAAACTTTGGGATGTGTAATGATATTGGTCGTCGTACTAGTACGTTCACATGACAATACATACACATGCACCAAACGATGATGATAAAATATACTATTACTTTAAATAAAATAAATAAATAAGAACAATCACATAAAAAGATCCGAATAAAAAATTGTTCTTTATAACATCGATAAATAATTGATACGATCTAGTAGAAATGAAATAAAATAATATATAATAAATTATGATAAAATATACACTCTAGACACTCATCGGGAAGTGGAATATGTGTTTGCTGCGGGTAGGAGAAAAATCACTTCCGTTTTGACAGGGGTTGAACGGCTAAGGGGGGAAGCTAGTACTAAAGCGGTTGGTCCTGGTTTTGATGGATCTGAATCGGCGGCTAAATGGGAGAGGTTCAAATAGGTCATGGGCAGGATAGGATGAATCTTGAGAGATGAGAGTGGCTCTTCCTAACAGGCGCTGCTGATACAGTATTTCAAGACTGGGAAGGTCTCTGCCGATGATTCGGAAAGCAGTTTTCACAACTCTGTTTAATCTGAGCGTTTCCTTCTGTGTAATCGACCGAAACCATACTGTGATAGAAAATATCAGAACACTGTCGATTACAGCTCTGTAAAAGTTTAGCATGGCCTGTGTCGTCAAACCAAACGATATTAACCTTCTTAAAAAAGTACATCCGCTACTGGGCCTTTTTGACAATATTAACAACATTTACTTACTTATGCCTGATTGCTCGCTGGGAGCATAGGCCATCGACCAAGGAATGCCACCGTTTTCTGTCCGTGGCCATCTTCTCCATTTCTCTCCTGGTGTATCCCATCTCCTTCGTTTCTTTTTCTGTGTCTCTTTGCCAGGTGTTTCGTGGCCTACCTCTTCGTCTCTTCCCTGGGGGGTTCCATGTGATGGCTTGACGGGTGATGGTGTTTTGTGGTTTCCTGAGTGTATGTCCTATCCACCTCCATTTTCTCTTCTTTATTTCATTTTCTATGGGTAGTTGCTTGGTCATTTTCCAGAGTGTAGTGTTGGATATCTTGTCTGTCCACTTCAGGTGTAGGATTCTACGCAGGCATTTGTTGATGAAGGTCTGTATTCGTTTTAGTGTCTTCTGTGTACTTCGCCATGTCTCCGATCCATAGAGTAAAACTGCCTTGACATTTGAATTGAATATTCTCAGTTTGGTGTTAGTTTTAATTTGTTTTGCTCTCCAAATTTTTCTCAACATGATGAATGCAACTCTTGCTTTCTGTATCCTTGCTTTGACGTCTTCTGCTGTGCCTCCATGTTTGTTGATTGTACTGCCCAGGTATGTGAATGAGTCTGTCTTTTCCAGTGGCTCTCCGTTCATTGTAATGGGGTTGTTGTTCTTTGTGTTGGCTTTCATAATCCTTGTCTTGCTTCTGTTGATGTTGAGTTCTAGCTGTGTTGACACTGTGTTTAGTAGCTCTGTTTTTTCCTGCATTTGTTGATGGCTGTGTGAGAGGAGAGCGAGGTCATCCGCAAAGTCCAGGTCCTCCAACTGGCTCCAAGGTGTCCACTGGATCCCATTTCTTCTATATTTTGTAGTCTTTTTCATGATCCAGTCTATGGCGAGCAGGAATAAGAATGGTGACAGAAGACATCCTTGCCTCACTCCTGTCTTCACCATGAAGGAGTCTGTAAGTTGTCCTGCATGAATGACCCTGCATGCCATATCTTCGTAACTATTTCTTATCAGAGATATAAGTTTATTCGGTATCCCGTAGTGCTGTAGAAGCTTCCACAGTGTATCTCTGTCGAGGCTATCAAATGCCTTCTCGTAGTCTACAAAGTTTATGTACAGGGATGAGTCCCATTCCATGGATTGTTCAACAATGATTCGCAGTGTTGCTATTTGGTCGGTGCATGATCTGTCTTTGCGGAAGCCAGCTTGGTGGTCTCTGAGCTTGGCATCCACCCCTGTCTTCAGTCTGTCCAAGATGACTCTGTTGAGGACCTTTCCGGGTACTGATAGGAGCATTATCCCTCTGTAGTTATTACAATCTTGCATATCTCCTTTCTTTGGGAGCTTCACGAGGTATCCTTCTTTCCATTCAGTTGGTATTTCTTCTTGCTCCCATATCTTCCCCAATAGATCATGCAGTATCTCTGTGGAGGTCTCTATGTCAGCCTTGATTGCCTCGGCAGGAATTTTGTCTGGGCCTGAAGCTTTCCCTCTCTTCATGTGATGGATGGTTTTCTCAATCTCTGCCTTACTTGGTCTTTCGCAGTTTATCTGGAGAACTTCTTCAGCTGGTGTGATGTCTGGAGGGTTCTGGGTGGTGGCCGGTTTAGCAGTTCTTCAAAATGTTCCCTCCGTCTCTTCAACTGGTCTTCGTCACTGGTAAGTACATTGCCATTCTTATCTTTGATAGGTCTGTCTGTACGCTTGTACTTTCCTGCTAATTTTCTTGTTATTTCATACAGTTGTTTCATGTTTCCTTGGGCTGATGCATCCTCTGCTTCCTTGGCTAGGTCTTCAATGAAGTTTGCCTTGTCTGTTTTTACGCTGTTCTTGACTGCTCTGTTTGCCTCTGTGTACTCTTCCTGGGCTGTTGCTTTTGCTGCTCTCGTTCGGCTGTTGTTAATTGCACCTTTCTTTTCCTTCCTCACTTGCACTTTGTTGAGAGTGTCTGCAGAAATCCAGTCTTTTTGTTGGTATTTCTTCTTTCCCAGAACTTCGCTGCATGTGCTGGTCCACATCTCCTTGATCTGTTGCCATTGTGTGTCTATGTCCATGTTTCCTTCGTCAAGAAGATCTTGTAGGGCTTCATATTTGTTTCTGACTGTAAGTCGGAAGGTCTCTGTTGTCAGCCTGTCCTTTAGGAAGTCCACATTGTACTGCGTTCTGGTGCTCCTCTTGACTTCTCTCTTCTTTAGCTTCATCTTCATTCTGGCCAGCACTAGATGGTGGTCTGAGGCTGCATCTGCCCCTCTCTGCACTCTCACATCCTGCATTGATCTTCTGAACTTCCGTCCTATGCAGATATGATCTATTTGATTTTCTGTTCTGTGGTCTGGTGATACCCAGGTTGCCTTATGAATCCTGCGATGCGGGAACACGCTGCCTCCGATGATCATGTTGTTAAATGCACAAAAGTCAGCCAACATCTCGCCATTTTCATTCATTTTGCCGAGTCCCTGTCTGCCCATGACTTCTTCGTACCCGCTGTTGTCTGATCCAATTTTGGCGTTCAAATCTCCCATGAGTATTGTCATGTCCTTCTCTTTCAGTTTGTCACACAATGTTTGCAGTTTGTTGTAAAAGTCCTCCTTTGTTTCCTCATCCTTGTCGTTTGTGGGTGCGTAGCACTGGATGATGTTGAGCTTGATGTTTTCTTTCTTTGTTTTGAACGAGGCATAGATGATCCTTGGTCCCGCCGCTTCCCAGCTAATGAGAGCATTCTGTGCCTCATGTGACAACATGAAGGCCACGCCTTCTGTGTGATGTGCGTCTTCCTCTTCATGCCCCGAGTACAGTATCATTTCTCCCGTATTCAGTCTGACTTGCCCCGACTGTGTCCACCTCGTTTCACATAGCCCTAATACTGTGATGTTGTAGGCCCGTCGTTCCCTTGCTATTTGGGCTGCTTTGTTTGCTTCGAACATGGTTCTCACGTTCCATGTTCCGATTTTTGATATTTTCTTGGAAGACAAGAAGGGTATCGGCGATGTAGCTTCCTTACGGCTTTCACTGCATGGCGTCATACTCTCCCCAGGAGGCCCTCCCTCTCCCAAGTTCAGTAGAGTTCCTTTGGTCGATGTTTTCGTAACAATCTGTTTTTTACGGGAAAGGGTTGTTAGCCCTTTGCCCAACCCTCCTCTTTTCTCAGCCGGGCTTGGGACCGTCCATGGCAGAGTTATTATTGTTCTTTATAACATCGATAAATAATTGATACGATCTAGTAGAAATGAAATAAAATAATATATAATAAATTATGATAAAATATACACTCTAGACACTCATCGGGAAGTGGAATATGTGTTTGCTGCGGGTAGGAGAAAAATCACTTCCGTTTTGACAGGGGTTGAACGGCTAAGGGGGGAAGCTAGTACTAAAGCGGTTGGTCCTGGTTTTGATGGATCTGAATAAAAAAAGTACATCCGCTACTGGGCCTTTTTGACAATATTAACAACATTTAGCTCCCATTTAAGATTACTGGAGATTGTAGAACCGAGAAATTTGAAATGTTGGACGATTTCAACTGTCCTGCCATCGATCACAAGAGGCGAGGGAGGAGAAGATTTCTTTCTCCTAAAATCCACAATAATTTTATTTACATTAAGTTCCAAATTATTATCATTGCACCAACTGATGAGTTTGTTTACTTGATCCCGTTATTCAGATTCATCAGAATTTGTTATTAGCCCTATCACTGTGGTGTCATCGGCACATTTCAGTATTTTAATACGTACGTGACAAGATAAACAATCGTGGGTAAAAAGAGAATATAACATTGGTGACAGAACACAGCCCTGAGGCGTGCCAGTAGATAACGTAACTGATGATGATAAGTTGTCGCCTATTTTTACAACCTGCGGCCTATTTAAAAGAAAATCAAGGATCCACAGACACATGGATTGAGGAACACCGAAACTCTGTATCTTATCAAAAGGTTTTGATGGGATGATTGTGTTACAGGCAGAGCTAAAATCAACAAAAAGGATGCTAGCGTAAGTATTTGGGCTGTCGAGATGTTGAAGAACGTAACACAATCCTAGAGCAACAGCGTCGTCAACAGATCTATTGTTGCGATATGCAAATTGAAATTGGTCAAACAATGGATCGATAATTGATTTCAGAAACTGCAGGACCAAGCGCCCGATTGTCTTCATGACTACAGACGTCAAGGCAACAGGCCTGTAATCGTTTAAACAACAGGCTGTAGATTTCTTGGGTACAGGAATGATAGTTGACGTTTTGAAGAAACGAGAGATTTTACTTTGGGAAAGAGACACATTGAATATGTATGTCTGTGAATACACCCGAAAGCTAGTCGGCACACAGTTTAAGTAAACATGGAGAGTTGTTATCTGGACCGGCAGCCTTTCTGCTATATATTCGTCAACTGTGAAAGGAGGGAGGGATGAGGAGGGATCGAGTGATAGAGGAAGGAGAAGTAGTGTTCAGTTTATCAAACCGGCTATAAAAGTCATTCAATCTGTCAGGAAGATTAGTGTCGATAGCCGTAGTGTTCTAGAAATCATTAGAGCCGGGTCTGTGTGTGTGTGTGTGTGTGTGTGTGTGTGTGTGTGTGTGTGTGTGTGTTGTGTGTGTGTGTGTGTGTGTGTGTGTGTGTGTGTGTGTGTGTGTGTGTGTGTGTGTGTGTGTGTGTGTGTGTGTGTGTGTGTGTGTGTGTGTGTGTGTGTGTGTGTGTGTGTGTGTGTATATATATATACACACACACACACACACACAGACCCGGCTCTAATGATTTCTAGAACACTACGGCTATCGACACTAATCTTCCTGACAGATTGAATGACTTTTATAGCCGGTTTGATAAACTGAACACAATATATATATATATATATATATATATATATATATATATATATATATATATATATACAGACCCGGCTCTAATGATTTAGCAACTCTGTCACTTTATGACACCGAAACAAGTCAATGTACCGCAGCAATGTATTCGCCTTTACATTGTTATGACGGGTGTATGGATTCATTGATCATATCCAAATGTTTCGGGATCACTTGGATTTTTTTAATGTCGTTCCTCGGCAGGAAAAATGTTCATACAACGATATATAGCGATCCCACTGCATGGTGTACGTCATTACGGTTTCGAGATCCCACGGATGTACGTCATTACAGTTTCGAAATCCCACGGATGTACGTCATATTACAGTCTTGTGATCCCACATGTGTACGTGACTAAATTTCGTGATCCCACTGATGTACATCACTAAAGTTTCGTAAGCTTAGTAATAAATTCTGCGTCCACTTAATTATGTCTTTATCTAAACGTGATCAACCGTAACTGATCTCTGTTAGGAATCTCATGTTGAAGATCTAGCGGCTATTTATGATTGTTTGTCGGAAACCATGCCTACTCGTCTGATAGCAGTCTTATGTTTTACCATCCTTCCTGGGATCATCCGTTTCCCCCAAAAAAATCTTATAGAAACTAAGCTGATATTGGCAAAGATGCCGTTTTTGTTGTTGCACGCTGCAACACTACAAACATCTCCTATCACTGTAAATTCGTCTGGAACTACAGCCATCTTTCGAGGAAAAAACCTCAATATATATTTGTTTGAATTCGCATTCCCACCCTAAACGTTTAAATAATTGGCTATACCGTGTTCCAATTATGACTCATGCTTGTCCCCATTTATGATCACGTGATTTCTGTATGTCGCATATTTGAAGTTGGATTCCTGAGGATTCAGACGTCAAAGAAGTTTTACTATTATTACTTCAGTACAGTGTGTAGTGCTACTGCTGTTTGTAGGTCGGTTGAATGTCGTTCTTAGCAGTATAATTTCTTGGGTTGGCTGATCAGACATTGTGGTTATGTACGTAAATCTCACAGCAGAGTACATTTCCATTTTCTGAGCGATTTAGTTCATTCTTCTGGCAAATGTTGTCTCTCATATAGTTTCGTTTTTTATATCGTTATAATGCATCTAACGTACGTTACCTATCACCACATGTTTGATAAACTCAGCTGATGTATTATAAACACCAGGCTATTATATGTTCCGAAGATGGTATCAGTTATAATAGTCATCAATATTAATATTCGTAATTGTATACACTTATTATTATAAAGTATAGTTTTCAAAAATCATCGGTGGCTTTTTCCGCCCAGTGTAACCATTTTTAAGAGCCGTACGTATACGGCGCATGCACAGGTATTTTTTAAATAAGTGAAAACAGTGTATTTATGGTACTGAGGACAATTATTTGACAGGAATAGTGCCTAGCTCCCTACTACAAATATACTATGGTTTACCAGAGTAAACTTACTGTACCTTACTACAGCTATAATAATTATTATTCTACATTACAGTGTTTCTGTGGAAAATAGTACTACTTGGTCTTTATTTTACCATGGTGAATATACCAGTTTACTAGGGTAAATATATGGTAAAACGTAATATACTATGTCAGTTATTACATGACTGTTATTTGTGAAATTTATCATTCATAATTTTCCATAAGAAAATATTGTATTTTTAGCAGGGCTATCTTTCTACATTGTATCTACATATATGGCTACTCACCAATATAATATTGGTTTGTTTATTAACAGAGAGCAACTATTTATACTGTAAGGCGATACGCGCATTTTATATATCTTAATACAGTTGTAGACTACGATGTAGTTACGTACACTATTACACACACTTGGTGATTGGTTACCGCTACACCGCTACGACAGAATGGACGCCCACGACAGAAGGCGTGTGGTGACATTAAGTCACGTGCCGCATGCAGATTAGGTCTCCACCTATTGGCACTTTGGGTAACCAGCAGTCATTAGCGCAGAGAGCTGCGTTCGGCTCGGAGGTTGTGTTTTGTTTATGCATTCGTCCGCGTCATCTTACCATAATGTCTACCATGTCTCCATCGGAAAGCGATTCATATCGTCAATATTGTCTGCAAAGGAAAATCTGCGTCAGACTTCCAGCGATCGCCTCCGTATTTGCGTCTCCTTGGTTTGTCGCTGGATAAACGCCGTGCGTTGGTTGTGTGATTACTCAAGCGTGACTTGTTTACAATTGCGTACCGTGACCGATTCACTGGGAAAGTGTCACGTCCATTGACGATACTCCATTTAAATAAACCTAATTCTAGAGTTACCGACGACGTTGCTGAATGAGATCTCCTGCCGTAACACAACCCGACTCCCGGGTAAGTTGTGCCAGCCTGAAAATAGGCTAACATTCACTGATTCACACATGTCATTATCGTGACTGATATGATATTGATATTCGTATGAGATAAAATGCACCGCAAAACTACACGACCCAACGCTGTCTGGGGCATGACTGAGGTCAACATTTCTGTGAGAAATATGTCATAAAAATACATCAGATCCTGTTCTGCTTAAACTAGAATTAAATGGGAACTTTATAATAAGACGAGTAAGTGTATATAATCCAGGCCCACGTTGATTTCGTCATTAGTTAATTATAATTATCTAGTATAGGGGCCTAATTATGCCAATGCCTAGATGATTGGTTGATATTACAACGTTTGCTCCAGATTGTGACTGCGTGCATGGGTGCGCTTATTACCCATATTTGCTCTCCTTAATTTTGATCAGTTCTTACTGTACTGTCACATCCTTTAAAAGTAGAGTAAAAAGTTAAGTTCTTATATAGCGCAATCATCAGTATTGGTCAAAGCACTTTACACTTTACTCCCTGCCAAATATGTTCAATTGAACCCTCTCTCGGCTACTATGGGAAACATCCAACCACACTGCAATTAATGCACGGAGGCTATTCGTACACAATATGCACCACTATCTATAGCCAGGTACATTCATACATCTGAATGAACTGGAGCAATGTGGAGTGAGAAAACATGCCATAGGTCTTACGAGGCAGCACAGGATTCAACTACACGTTCTGTCAGTCGAGAGTCCAAAGCTCTAGCCATTGAGTTACTACAGGAACAGCCTTCTGTAACCAACTGGCCTGTGTGTATATAGCTGTGTAGTTGTATAATGGCGAGTGGATACATTCACCAAGTGTGAGTAGATTCCAGGGTTGCTCAAATAATTTTTTTTTACCAAAAATAATATGGTTTTGGACAGTCACACTCTGGATCAAAATTCAAAACATAAGTCCAACATCATTACCATCATCTCAGAACATTGATGTCTGATTGTGATATCACACACTTATTTTGGGGGGTCATAAAACCGTCATATACTCTTATTGGTGTGTTATGCTTTGAACAAATTAATAGGTACTGTTAATAATTGATGTCATCATCAATGTTTACAAACTTTCATCAGAAGTGTGAGTCAGTCAGTATTTTCAGGCAGTGCTAATAAAAAAATAAGTTAAGTAGTTCACAGCTGCCACTATGTACTAGTATGTAGTGTAAATTTGTTTGGCCATTTGTGATTTGTGGCTGTTCAAGAAAACATACGTCTAGTTGCTATTCACGCAGCTATTGGCTATTCAAGGTATAAGGGGTTAACATGGATCTGACATGGGGTTGATTCCACATCACAGATTCCTATTTAAATAAAAAAAATGTATTCCAATTCCACCCACATTATGGTAATTCCGATATCCACCCATATGGTAAGTTGTGGTCATTCTGATGCCTTTCCAAGTAATTTTTGTTTAAATATGTTAGCAAAATATTGGTTATTCACCCGTCATTTATACTAACTGATCAATATCAGTCTGGACTAGCAGAAATTTGACCTGACAAAGGCTGCCCAGTCATGTAACGTGGTCATCATAAACAGTAGTGCCACTGACTGGACATCTTTTAACTTGCATGGCCTAAATTTATTGTCCTCGAACTGAAGCCAACCTTCCCCTGGGACTCAGCTGGGAGTACCAAGAAGTAGGCAGACAGTGTTAAGAATTTAGGGTAGTTATGCTCAAGCCAAGGTCTGCATGTTCCTGGGCTTACACGTGGACTGGCACACACAACTTCCAGCTTCAGCAGAAGCTGATCCTGCATAAGGAGGTAGTGCATGACTGATGGACATGGTGAATCAGCATTCTGCAACACAACACAAATAGTGAACATAATTAATTAGCCAGCTGCCAGTGATATTGCACAAGAAAGCAGTGACAATGAAGTCACCACAAAACATGAATTATAATTTAAGAAACAGACGAATATCACATTTACACATTGATCAATTGATTATTTATTTTATTTATTTACATTTTATGTAAAATATATAAATGTCTGTGATCATAATCATTGCTGTTCTGTTGGTTTACTCGCGTAGGATGTACATGCAGAGTAAATTACCATAAACCAAACACTGCGTTGGGACTCTTGGGGGTCCACATGTCACTGGCGCTACTGAATCAAATCCGGACTAAGATTTAGAATTATTAGTATATATTTACACTACATTCAACATGTGTATTGTCTGTTTAAAGTTTTCAGTGCACACATAAAAAATTGATTGAAATGCCAGTACAGTGTAATAATATTGGTAAAACAAAAAATTGGTAAGAACATTACGACAGGCCTGAAATGCAGATCTATACGAAAGCACTGATTGATTTTATTTTTATTTTAGAAAATATAAAAGAGTCGGGTTGATCATAACACTAGCTGTTCTGGGTTTATGGTAAACATAGAGTAAGTTACCAAAAGACCTAGAGTACGGGTTTGGGGACTTAGGGCCACATGTCACTGGGTACTGAATCAAACCACTAAAAAGTTACTGGTTATATTACACTACATTAACTGGTTTGTCTTTTTAAAGACCCCAAAAAGAAAATTGGTTAAACATAGACAGTGAAAAACTGGTTGGTAGACACTAGAGTATTGGTAAAAACTTTAGACACTAGAAATGGTTATGTAGACACTAGAGTACTGGTTGAATAAAATTTACTAGAGTACTGGTTGATGTAGACACTAGAGTACTGGTTGATGTAGACACTATGAATACTGGTTGACGTAGACACTAGAGTACTGGTTGAGTAGACACTAGAATACTGGTTGATGTAGACACTAGAGTACTGGTTGATATAGACACTAGAATACTGGTTGATGTAGACACTAGAGTACTGGTTGACATAGACACTAGAATACTGGTTGATGTAGACACTAGAGTACTGGTTGACATAGACACTAGAGTACTGGTTGATGTAGACACTAGAGTACTGGTTGATGTAGACACTAGAATACTGGTTGACGTAGACACTAGAGTAATGGTTGATGTAGACACTAGAATACTGGTTGATGTAGACACTAGAGTACTGGTTGATGTAGACACTAGAGTACTGGTTGATGTAGACGCTAGAGTACTGGTTGACGTAGACACTAGAGTACTGGTTGACGTAGACACTAGAGTACTGGTTGACGTAGACACTAGAGTACTGGTTGATGTAGACACTAGAAGTACTGGTTGATGTAGACACTAGAGTACTGGTTGATGTAGACACTAGAATACTGGTTGACGTAGACACTAGAGTACTGGTTGATGTAGACACTAGAGTACTGGTTGACGTAGACACTAGAGTACTGGTTGATGTAGACACTAGAGTACTGGTTGACGTAGACACTAGAGTACTGGTTGATGTAGACACTAGAGTACTGGTTGATGTAGACACTAGAGTACTGGTTGATGTAGACACTAGAGTACTGGTTGACGTAGACACTAGAATACTGGTTGATGTAGACACTAGAGTACTGGTTGACGTAGACACTAGAGTACTGGTTGATGTAGACACTAGAGTACTGGTTGACGTAGACACTAGAATACTGGTTGATGTAGACACTAGAGTACTGGTTGATGTAGACACTAGAATACTGGTTGATGTAGACACTAGAGTACTGGTTGACATAGACACTAGAATACTGGTTGATGTAGACACTAGAGTACTGGTTGATCGTAGACACTAAAATACTGGTTGATGTAGACACTAGAGTACTGGTTGACGTAGACACTAGAGTACTGGTTGATGTAGACACTAGAGTACTGGTTGATGTAGACACTAGAATACTGGTTGACGTAGACACTAGAGTAATGGTTGATGTAGACACTAGAATACTGGTTGATGTAGACACTAGAGTACTGGTTGATGTAGACACTAGAGTACTGGTTGACGTAGACACTAGAGTACTGGTTGACGTAGACACTAGAGTACTGGTTGATGTAGACACTAGAGTACTGGTTGATGTAGACACTAGAGTACTGGTTGACGTAGACACTAGAGTACTGGTTGATGTAGACACTAGAAGTACTGGTTGAGTAGACATTTAGGAATACTGGTTGACCGTAACCTAGAGTAATGGTTGATGTAGACACTAGAATACTGGTTGATGTAGCACTAGAGTACTGGTTGATGTAGACACTAGAGTACTGGTTGACGTAGACGCTAAGTACTGGTTGACGTAGACCTAGAGTACTGGTTGATGTAGACACTAAGTACTGGTTGACGTAGACACTAAGTAGGTGTACACTAAGTACTGGTATGTTACGCACAGTACTCTTGGTTGATGTAGACACTAGAGTCCCTGGTTGAGTGCTAAGTAGTGTCTACGTAAGTATTTGGTTGATGTAGACACTAGAGTACTTGTTGATGTAGACACTAGAGTACTGGTTGATGTATACGCTAGAGTACTGGTTGATGTAGACACTAAGTACTGGTTGATGTAGACACTAAGTACTGGTTGATGTAGACGCTAGAGTACTTGTTGATATAGACACTAAGTACTGGTTGATGTAGACACTAGAGTACTGGTTGATGTAGACACTATAGTACTGGTTGATGTATACGCTACAGTACTGGTTGATGTAGACACTAGAGTACTGGTTAATGTAGACGCTAGAGTACTGGTTGATGTAGACACTAGAGTACTGGTTGATGTAGACGCAAGAGTACTGGTTGATGTAGACACTAAGTACTGGTTGAAGTACTGGTTGATGTAGACACTAAGTACTGGTTGATATAGACTCTAAGTACTGGTTGATGTAGACACTAAGTACTGGTTGATGTAGACACTAAGTACTGGTTGATGTAGACACTAAGTACTGGTGATATAGACTCTAAGTACTGGTTGATGTAGACACTAAGTACTGGTTGATGTAGACACTAAGTACTGGTTGATGTAGACACTAAGTACTGGTTGATGTAGACACTAAGTACTGGTTGATGTATATGCTACAGTACTGGTTGATATGCATGTGTGGGTTTTAAATATGGATAACACATGAAATTTGGTCTTTTCATGTTGTCTGACTTGTCTCTACCATGTTTTTGATCACACAATTGAAATGATTACAGATATGGTCATATTTAATGTATTTTAAACCAAGAAAACAATAAAACACATTAGAGTGTAATAAAAATGTGTGCAAATTAAAGTAATTGTAAGAATGATATTTATGATTAAAGTGAAAACAAACCTTTTTATTGATGATCTAAAAGCATCTGTGGCACAGTAGGCGATAAATGTGTCCTCTGGCTGTTTTCCTCTTGAGTGCACTTTGTCCCGGTTGATTGGACTACATATAAACTGGTGCCTAGTCAAAGGGGACAGCCCATATAAGACCCTAGCCAGTGGGGACAGCCCGCTATAAAGAGCACTATGTGTTTAGCCACTGGAGCATAGCTAATTAAATAGTTCCAAATTTAAATCAAGTTGGTTTTTGAGTAGACATATCACACATCTCAGCATGGTTACACATGTGCAGAGAAGAGGTAATGTCTATGAAGTGGACATGTGTGTGGCTGGCAGCTGTACTAAGGACTCAGTAGTGGACATGTGTGTGGCTGGCAGCTGTACTAAGGTCTCAGTAGTGAACATGTGTGTGGCTGGCAGCTGTACTAAGGTCTCAGTAGTGGACATGTGTGTGGCTGGCAGCTGTACTACGGACTCAGTAGTGGACATGTGTGTGGCTGGCAGCTGTACTAAGGTCTCAGTAGTGGACTGGGCTGGCAGTTACTAAGGACTAGTGGACATGTGTGTGGCTGGCAGCTGTACTAAGGACTCAGTAGTGGACATGTGTGTGGCTGGCAGCTGTACTAAGGTCTCAGTAGTGGACATGTGTGTGGCTGGCAGCTGTACTAAAGTCTCAGTAGTGGACATGTGTGTGGCTGGCAGCTGTACTAAGGACTCAGTAGTGGACATGTGTGTGGCTGGCAGCTGAACTAAGGACTCAGTAGTGGACATGTGTGTGGCTGGCAGCTGAACTAAGGACTCAGTAGTGGACATGTGTGTGGCTGGCAGCTGTACTAAGGACTCAGTAGTGGACATGTGTGTGGCTGGCAGCTGAACTAAGGACTCAGTAGTGGACATGTGTGTGGCTGGCAGCTGTACTAAGGACTCAGTAGTGGACATGTGTGTGGCTGGCAGCTGAACTAAGGACTCAGTAGTGGACATGTGTGTGGCTGGCAGCTGAACTAAGGACTCAGTAGTGGACATGTGTGTGGCTGGCAGCTGTACTAAGGACTCAGTAGTGGACATGTGTGTGGCTGGCAGCTGTACTAAGGACTCAGTAGTGGACATGTGTGTGGCTGGCAGCTGTACTAAGGTCTCAGTAGTGGACATGTGTGTGGCTGGCAGCTGTACTAAGGACTCAGTAGTGGACATGTGTGTGGCTGGCAGCTGTACTAAGGTCTCAGTAGTGGACATGTGTGTGGCTGGCAGCTGAACTAAGGACTCAGTAGTGGACATGTGTGTGGCTGGCAGCTGTACTAAGGTCTCAGTAGTGGACATGTGTGTGGCTGGCAGCTGTACTAAGGACTCAGTAGTGGACATGTGTGTGGCTGGCAGCTGTACTAAGGACTCAGTAGTGGACATGTGTGTGGCTGGCAGCTGTACTAAGGTCTCAGTAGTGGACATGTGTGTGGCTGGCAGCTGTACTAAGGTCTCAGTAGTGGACATGTGTGTGGCTGGCAGCTGTACTAAGGTCTCAGTAGTGGACATGTGTGTGGCTGGCAGCTGTACTAAGGTCTCAGTAGTGGACATGTGTGTGGCTGGCAGCTGTACTAAGGTCTCAGTAGTGGACATGTGTGTGGCTGGCAGCTGTACTAAGGACTCAGTAGTGGACATGTGTGTGGCTGGCAGCTGTACTAAGGACTCAGTAGTGGACATGTGTGTGGCTGGCAGCTGTACTAAGGACTCAGTAGTGGACATGTGTGTGGCTGGCAGCTGTACTAAGGACTCAGTAGTGGACATGTGTGTGGCTGGCAGCTGTACTAAGGACTCAGTAGTGGACATGTGTGTGGCTGGCAGCTGTACTAAGGACTCAGTAGTGGACATGTGTGTGGCTGGCAGCTGTACTGAGGACTCAGTAGTGGATATGTGTGTGGCTGGCAGCTGTACTGAGGTCTCAGTAGTGGACATGTGTGTGGTTTGCAGCTGTACTAAGGTCTCAGTAACTTATGTCAGTGTCTGGTCAGGTGAGATATCTTACTCAGTAGTCAATGACACACTTGTGTGCACTGTCAATGGTTTGTGAATTGTGACTGTGGTATAATATCTAACATTTAGCTGTGTGATTTTAGTATCTAACATTCATAAAAAGAACCATTTGAAATCTTTGTAAAATATGATTACAACTTCTATAGATCTACTACCATCTAGATGAGCTTATTTTCCGATGAGTTAAAACAGCCGCGTGGCACCATTGAAATAAGACCTTGTGAATCATTCATCCAACGTCATATAGTGATGTTTTCACTTAAGTGTCACAGAATGTGATTTATCACCCTGGACTCACCCAAAAGACACCTACACAGTTGTAATGCTTTGCTTATTGGTTGCATGAGCTGCTGGGTCTAACAACTCTAATCACAGTTCACCCAGCAGATGCGGATGGACTGATCCTTTGACCTTTTACTGAATTCACATCAGTCCAATGGCAGAATTTCAAAATCGAAACATCTTTCAACACATTGTATATACTTAAATTATAAATGCAATGTTCAATCATTTAAAATCTACATGGGAAATTTACAGCATATAATAATTTTAATTACAGTGCACCATATGTCCAGAATATAATGCATTAGATATTTGTATTATCAAGATATTTGTTCAGTTTTGTTTTTCATATTTTCTAACGGAATTGGATTAGATTAGGGACGTTTTGCCAATAGGTAGCAACCATAGATACTGTGGTAACAACACACTTAGAAAGAGCTGGGATACAGATATTTAATAAAATAATAAAATGTTGAAGTTCATCATTTAGTATGCCAAATATATATAATAGTGTATACCTCCGGGGTACTTGCATTTATCAGTACTGTTAACCTTATATGAATAAAAAATTGCACTTGTAGTGTGAGTTAAAATACACATTTAACCATTTTACAAAATGCAGTCAGAGTATCACAGTTGCCATCTGTTTGGGAAACTTTATTGTTCGTTGTGAAAATTAACAGAACTTTGCTTACAACATTTCCTTTTCAACATGTCACTCAGGTGTTGTCTCCCCACTGGGCTGGCCTGGACCCAGTCGGCAGTGGCTATATTTGGAAGTGTCTTCACTTGTCTATGGCTAGATCACTGTGACACGCAGATACCATCAGTTCAGTCATACTGACATTGTTAGGATTTGTCGCCTCAGTAGATTTCTGTGTCTCCAATTCTGGGGTTGTTAAACTGCTTTACTAATGTGTAGAATGCCTTTTACAATGTTACATGTGTAAACCTTTACACAATTACAAATGCTGCGTCTACTCATCCTCATGTGTCAGGGGTGTACCAGCTCTTCTCTACTGGTGGTATATCCCTTTAAAATAACTCCTATTTCAACGTCAGCCAATGAAATCACCCACAATGAGTGTGGTTGGCCTCTGGCCAAGTGGTAATTTTAGGTGATTTCAGCCACTTCCCCTTGACTCGGGGTTTACTTTTCCCCCTTCTTTGGCTGGTCACTGCTGTTCTTGTTTTTGTACTTGTTGTCTACAACTCACACACAAGACATGCAACCGTGTGGCGTGTACTGCTATCATGTTTTATTTCGGTTTGGAAATAGTACTTTATGAACGGAGACAAATAATTTTTATTCTAAAATGACATCATACATGCAACTATCAGAGTCTCCAGTCATTTGGTGGCCTTTGTTTTCATGGCTATGAGCCTTGTTCATGTGAACAAGGCTCATAGCTGACGGGTCAAAAAACATTGTAAGTACTCAACAACAACGTTTTGCTCCATAGTGAGTTAAATCATACAATAAACCATTCTTGGAGCGATGAGCAATATATTCAAATATTAAGTCACACGTTGTCATCAGTAGCTTCCATGTGGTAGCAATGTAGGAACATAATGTCTGTGTTATGCTATTCTGTGGATGTCTGTGCGTGTTAACTTATGGAGAAGTATGGTAAACATTGTGAAGTATTCATAGAGAGGACAGTGATTCGGGGAGAGTCACATAACTGGTGATACAGCAAGCTGTGCTACATTACAACCTTAGTATGGCCCCTAGTGATACTCACAGTAAGCTGTGCTACATCACAGCCTTAGTATGGCCCCTAGTGATACTCACAGTAAGCTGTGCTACATCACAACCTTAGTATGGCCCCTAGTGATACTCACAGTAAGCTGTGCTACATCACAGCCTTAGTATGGCCCCTAGTGATACTCACAGTAAGCTGTGCTACATCACAACCTTAGTATGGCCCCTAGTGATACTCACAGTAAGCTGTGCTACATCACAACCTTAGTATGGCCCCTAGTGATACTCACAGTAAGCTGTGCTACATCACAACCTTAGTATGGCCCCTAGTGATACTCACAGTAAGCTGTGCTACATCACAACCTTAGTATGGCCCCTAGTGATACTCACAGTAAGCTGTGCTACATCACAGCCTTAGTATGGCCCCTAGTGATACTCACAGTAAGCTGTGCTACATCACAGCCTTAGTATGGCCCCTAGTGATACTCACAGTAAGCTGTGCTACATCACAACCTTAGTATGGCCCCTAGTGATACTCACAGTAAGCTGTGCTACATCACACCTTAGTATGGCCCCTAGTGATACTCACAGTAAGCTGTGCTACATCACAACCTTAGTATGGCCCCTAGTGATACTCACAGTAAGCTGTGCTACATCACAGCCTTAGTATGGCCCCTAGTGATACTCACAGTAAGCTGTGCTACATCACAACCTTAGTATGGCCCCTAGTGATACTCACAGTAAGCTGTGCTACATTACAACCTTAGTATGGCCCCTAGTGATACTCACAGTAAGCTGTGCTACATCACACCTTAGTATGGCCCCTAGTGATACTCACAGTAAGCTGTGCTACATCACAACCTTAGTATGGCCCCTAGTGATACTCACAGTAAGCTGTGCTACATCACAGCCTTAGTATGGCCCCTAGTGATACTCACAGTAAGCTGTGCTACATCACAACCTTAGTATGGCCCCTAGTGATACTCACAGTAAGCTGTGCTACATCACAGCCTTAGTATGGCCCCTAGTGATACTCACAGTAAGCTGTGCTACATCACAACCTTAGTATGGCCCCTAGTGATACTCACAGTAAGCTGTGCTACATCACAACCTTAGTATGGCCCCTAGTGATACTCACAGTAAGCTGTGCTACATCACAGCCTTAGTATGGCCCCTAGTGATACTCACAGTAAGCTGTGCTACATCACAACCTTAGTATGGCCCCTAGTGATACTCACAGTAAGCTGTGCTACATTTTTACAACCTTAGTATGGCCCCTAGTGATACTCACAGTAAGCTGTGCTACATCACAGCCTTAGTATGGCCCCTAGTGATACTCACAGTAAGCTGTGCTACATCACAGCCTTAGTATGGCCCCTAGTGATACTCACAGTAAGCTGTGCTACATCACAACCTTAGTATGGCCCCTAGTGATACTCACAGTAAGCTGTGCTACATCACACCTTAGTATGGCCCCTAGTGATACTCACAGTAAGCTGTGCTACATCACACCTTAGTATGGCCCCTAGTGATACTCACAGTAAGCTGTGCTACATCACAACCTTAGTATGGCCCCTAGTGATACTCACAGTAAGCTGTGCTACATCACAACCTTAGTATGGCCCCTAGTGATACTCACAGTAAGCTGTGCTACATCACAGCCTTAGTATGGCCCCTAGTGATACTCACAGTAAGCTGTGCTACATCACAACCTTAGTATGGCCCCTAGTGATACTCACAGTAAGCTGTGCTACATCACAACCTTAGTATGGCCCCTAGTGATACTCACAGTAAGCTGTGCTACATCACAACCTTAGTATGGCCCCTAGTGATACTCACAGTAAGCTGTGCTACATCACAACCTTAGTATGGCCCCTAGTGATACTCACAGTAAGCTGTGCTACATCACAACCTTAGTATGGCCCCTAGTGATACTCACAGTAAGCTGTGCTACATCACAACCTTAGTATGGCCCCTAGTGATACTCACAGTAAGCTGTGCTACATCACAACCTTAGTATGGCCCCTAGTGATACTCACAGTAAGCTGTGCTACATCACAACCTTAGTATGGCCCCTAGTGATACTCACAGTAAGCTGTGCTACATCACAACCTTAGTATGGCCCCTAGTGATACTCACAGTAAGCTGTGCTACATCACAACCTTAGTATGGCCCCTAGTGATACTCACAGTAAGCTGTGCTACATCACAGCCTTAGTATGGCCCCTAGTGATACTCACAGTAAGCTGTGCTACATCACAACCTTAGTATGGCCCCTAGTGATACTCACAGTAAGCTGTGCTACATCACAACCTTAGTATGGCCCCTAGTGATACTCACAGTAAGCTGTGCTACATCACAGCCTTAGTATGGCCCCTAGTGATACTCACAGTAAGCTGTGCTACATCACAGCCTTAGTATGGCCCCTAGTGATACTCACAGTAAGCTGTGCTACATCACAACCTTAGTATGGCCCCTAGTGATACTCACAGTAAGCTGTGCTACATCACAGCCTTAGTATGGCCCCTAGTGATACTCACAGTAAGCTGTGCTACATCACAGCCTTAGTATGGCCCCTAGTGATACTCACAGTAAGCTGTGCTACATACAACCTTAGTATGGCCCCTAGTGATACTCACAGTAAGCTGTGCTACATCACAGCCTTAGTATGGCCCCTAGTGATACTCACAGTAAGCTGTGCTACATCACAGCCTTAGTATGGCCCCTAGTGATACTCACAGTAAGCTGTGCTACATCACAGCCTTAGTATGGCCCCTAGTGATACTCACAGTAAGCTGTGCTACATCACAGCCTTAGTATGGCTCCTAGTGATACTCACAGTAAGCTGTGCTACATCACAGCCTTAGTATGGCTCCTTAGTGATACTCACAGTAAGCTGTGCTACATCACAACCTTAGTATGGCTCCTTGTGATACTCACAGTAAGCTGTGCTACATCACAACCTTAGTATGGCCCCTAGTGATACTCACAGTAAGCTGTGCTACATCACAACCTTAGTATGGCTCCTTGTGATACTCACAGTAAGCTGTGCTACATCACAACCTTAGTATGGCTCCTTGTGATACAGTAAGCTGTGCTACATCACAACCTTAGTATGGCTCCTAGTGATACTCACAGTAAGCTGTGCTACATCACAACCTTAGTATGGCTCCTTGTGATACTCACAGTAGGCCTGTGATACACCACAGCCCTAGGATGGCCTCTAATGATACTCCCAGTAAGCCTGTGATACATCACAGCCTTGGTATGGCCTCTAATGATACTCCCAGTAAGCCTGTGATACACCACAGCCTTGGTATGGCCCCTAATTATACTAACAGTAAGCCTGTGCTACATGAGTCTTGCTCATATATTATCTGGTGGCAGGAGATGGACCCTGCCTTGTCTAATGATTCCCACCATCATTGATTATTCACTGAATCAGTGGCAGCTATGTTAATGTGTACATTCAGTATGTTGCAGGTGCCATGACATTCAGTGGCCCTGTATCATTTGCAGTTAATCTCTCATTTATACAGTCTATCTACATCTAATTATTCAAGTAGAATTATTGTGTATCTTGCGTATGATATTTTCTTAGTAGGGACAGCATAGGAATTGTCACCCCACTTTTCAGTTCAGAAAAATTGCGGGGCATGTAGCCTGACTCACCACTCCTCTCTCTTAAAAGCCGCTACATAGGACTAGTAGCTAGACAATAAACTCGCGATATGAAATTCCGACCACCCATTAGAAAACACAGCGCGCAACTTGATCTTACTTCAGTAAATAATCATCATGCCGGTGTAGCACTTACATTTTTCCGGCATTATAAACGTTCCGATTGACGTTTCTACGCATGCGCGATAAATGTAAAATCATTAATGTGCGGCGAAAGGACAATGCATTTATGGTATAAATATTACGGGTTGTTCGTTAGGATATATATAAAGTTATTTGTAGCAAATTAACACGAGGCAAACAAGTTTTGAAGCATGTTTTGATAGCAAACGTGACTATAGTGCGCCATAATCCGTGACGGTGATTTAAACAAATGTTATTGTATTCAACGACATTTTAAGCAACTCTTCACAGTAATCATCACAGGGGAGTTTACGAACAGCCCGTGGCACTCATACCAAAAATGCTTTGTCGTTTCGCTGCACATTGGTGATTTTATATTTATTGCGCATGCGCAGAAACGTCAATCGGAAAGTTTATAACGACCCTAAAAATGTAAGCGCGACACCGGGCTGAGCCGCTGCCGTGCTCTATCAGTTTGCATCCTTGTGTTGATATTATTAGTAGGTTCTAGCCATCAAGCACATTATAAATTATGAAATTTGTGTTTCACATTCACCCCTTGCCTGCTTGATGCTTATCGGCTACGACCGAAGCGGCGGATTCCTGCACTTTGTGTAACTTATTCCTGTTTGAGTGATGACAAATTTCTTTGCCAAAATAGATTGGAAGCACACAGCATGCGTCGATCGGTGGGGACGGGGACCCGTCCTCACTTTCAGCCTGAGGGACAGCATAGAAATGTCCCCCACTTTCAGTTCATAAAACAATTTACAGGCATATAGCGAGGCTGATCACTCCCCTCTCTTAAAAACCCTACATCGGTCTAGTAGTAAAATTAATATACGAGTTCAGATATAAACTTCCGACTACCCAGTGGAAAATTGTAGATAAATTAGTTGGTTGGCCACAACTAGATCTTAGTTCAGTAAATATTCATCATGCCGGGCTCTGTCAATTTGCACCTTTGTGTTGATATATTAATAGGCACTAGCGATCAAGCACATTAGAGATTATTAATTTTTGTTTGTCCTGTCACCCCTTGGATTGCAGCCTGGTCGCCCTGGTGGATACTTATATCGCCTACGGTGGAACCAGCGGATTCCTGCACTTTGTGGTGAGGCAGCAGGGCTTTACGCAGGATAAAATTATTGCCAGTCACGTCACACATGTTTTGGTGGACACATGGATGTTAACTTTGAAATGTTGACCTGAAATGGACTACAAACACACATGTGACACCATTTTCACTAACTTTCAAGGCATAACTAACAATATCTATGGTTTTGGAAGACCTTTTTTTCCCTCCTTCATTTTTTTACCCATCATCCACCCATATTTCTACCCATCCATATTCGTTTTTACCCGTCCAAATGACAGGTGGACGGGTCTGTACATAAAGCTATGTTAGGCAGACCATCCTACACTAGCCTCATGTATTGTTTTTAAATGACGCTGGACCACAGGGACCAGTTTGCCACTCTATATTATAATTTTGCCACTAACTTATTATTTGGCACAATAAATAACACTGATACTCCCCAGTGCCCACGGGTCAATGGTTCAAACTGCACCAAACCTTGACAGTTGTTTGTAACATCACCGGTCATTCTTGAGTGATTTCTACAATTATTCAAAATCATGAAAACCACAAATCAACAAGTTGGAGTAAATTTTGTAACAGTCATGTAAAACATGCAAAATACATTGAAATAAAAAATGCCATAGCCTTCACGTTAATTATTTATACAAAACTTTGGGAAACTGCCCTGTGCATGTTTGTAGCACCCTTGAAGCCTCTGGTGAAGCAACAACAGGACTACAGAACTTCTAGTTCTAGTTGTGTCCTAGCCACAGACACAACCCTCTGGCATCACCTGCAGACTGCACCAGATGGCAGAACACCTGTCCCGTAATGAGTATTTTTGATGAGAAGAAATGCGACAGTGTGTTAATTATGCAAACACACTGCACCGTGTGACGACACACTCGTGTGTCTGCATGTGTCTGTCTGTGCGTCATGATGACAGTCTGCTTACCCCAGATAGAGTTCACTACACAGTTGTGTTTTATTTTTAATCAACTAGACGAAGTCGTTGGTTGCAGCTCTAGATGTCAGTTCTGTCAACAGTGAAGTCTGACTCTGTCCACCTTGTGATATCTACAAGTGTGTCCACTTCACACTGACCACTACATTGTTTTGTGTACCTGTTGGTCTTTGCAATGTCCAGTATCCTGGTCACTCCAGGATGAAAACAACAGAAGTATGTCCAGGTAAACCTTACACGACCACAAACAAGAGCTTGGTCAAATATATCTACACAGCAGTACGCTAAATGTGAAGATCTCCTTTTCATGAAGGCATTTTGCTTATAGTAATACAGTGTATGTAGAAGTTCACTGACTCAAGTACGTGTACTCATGGGTTTATCTATAGACCTGTCCATGTGTCGCTTGGATGGGTAAAGTTCATTTTGGATGGGTACAAATGTTGTTGAGGGTATA
The DNA here is from genome assembly GCA_025642075.2 of Ridgeia piscesae. Taxonomy (NCBI): domain Eukaryota; kingdom Metazoa; phylum Annelida; class Polychaeta; order Sabellida; family Siboglinidae; genus Ridgeia; species Ridgeia piscesae. The sequence goes on along the minus strand of JAODUO010001427.1, from coordinate 41,863 downwards.
GAATGCGTATTAGACTTGGTTGTCTGGCTTCTGTATATGTCAGTACACACACATCTTTAGGCTGGCGAAAATTTTATCAAGCATAAAGGACTGCATGTACTTCATCCTGCCTGCTGGATTGTGGGAGTCATGTGACATGGAGTCATGTGATGTCAAAAGCAATCGCAGGAACCAGTGGTTGGACAGTTGGTGTCTTCCCGTTATAGCTACTTCCCGTTATAGCTACTTCCCGTTTATAGCTACTTCCCGTTATAGCTACTTCCCGTTATAGCTACTTCCCGTTATAGCTACTTCCCGTTATAGCTACTTATTAAGTTTGACAGTTGAACTAGTCCCGTTATAGCTACTTTTCTATTTCTCCATTTTACAATGTAACAAGATAAGGGAGCATTAACTATTTCATCTCCATCCAGCTGATGTCCATGAGGGGTGGATGGCTTTGATATAAGAGTGTCCCACTGAGGAATTTCAACAAAGTCAAGTGATAATTCTGTTTAAAATAAATTAGGAGCAAATAAACGTCATTTTCAACATAACTCAAAAGCAACAGTGTCCTTGAAGTGTCCTTAGTAATATGCAAGCTGTACTGAGTATCAGATTCAGGGTGAGGAGGTTTCTGTAATAAGTAGGTATTGAGACTAGTGAATGAGACTCAGATGACATTATATACATACATTGAATGGAGGCAGAAAATAACACGACATTGTGTGTGTTGAGAGATCACAGATATGTCCACTGCAGTGTGTATAGTGACCATTCAAAAATACTCTCGGCACCGAGACAAAGGACAGACCTGACACAGGGCATAAACACCACAAGTGAGACACTGTTGATCCAATCATAACACACAACAACACATGAAGTAATGGGGAAACTCAGAAGGGAAAGGATGTTTGGTTAATGTAGACCAAAGTACACCTCAAAAACGAAGAAGATAAGACTGCTCTGACTGAAGTAGACGCTTGTGGTGATGGGGTGTGAAGTGGACACTATTTACTAGAGAGGGGGTTTCTATTTTGAATTAAGTTACTTCTGTGGCACTTGGTAAGCAGTCACTGTTAATGCTCAAGTGAAATGATGGCATTTCTAGATTGAGCAGATGTGAGGTGTGAATACTTATTAATTGTAGCTGATATTTATTGTGTTGTATCCAACACTGTGTGTGTGCGTGTGTGTGTGTGTGTGCGTGCGTGCGTGTGTGTGTGCGTGCGTGTGTGTGTGTGCGTGCGTGCGTGCGTGCATGTGTGTGTGTCCTTTGTATGCATGTGCATATATATATGTGTGTGCGCACACATACATGTGTGTGGGGGTGGCGCATGCGTGTGCATGCATGTATGCGTGTGCTTGATAATATGCCACACAAACATGTACTTACACCCTTACAGTGTGTCATGCAAACATGGATTGGATTAAACAGTTAAACTGCATTTTCTTTGGTTTCTGTTACTGTAAATAATCATCATTAAATGGTCTATAAAATCTTTCATTGAGAGTCTTTCAACCATCCATTTCAATCCACCACCCTTTCGTTTTGGGTCTGTTACCCTTTCTTTGAGGGTCTAATGGTATATGACGTCAACTAGCTCGTGCAATTATTCACCTGTTGAATGACACTACAGTAGTCCTGTGTCTTTGTGTCTGCATGGTCATTCAACTGTACGTGTGTCGGCATGCATGCATGAACGCACACATGCCAGTTCTAATAGGGCGCGTTGTCTGACCCACCCACAGTGCACTGGCGGTATAACACCCCAAGGGCAACTGGTGACATCTGGTGGTGACCTTAACCCAGCCGAGGCAAGGTGATATGTGTCGCGGTTGAGTGGTCGTGAATACCACATAGCCAACCTGTTGGAATTTGTGTTTCTGGTGAAGAGTCGCGGTCCAGTGAACCTGACCATATAATCTAACTATTGCTGGACACGACTATGTTGTGTTCTGGAAAGTTCCAGATCCAGAATTAGAACAAAAAACATTGTAATAATTGCGTACTTGGGCACTATGTTTTCAGACCCTAGAAATGTCCAGATGTGATTAGGTTGATGTATTGTATGTTTTAGACACTATCAGTTGTAAATGGAAGAACAGAATTTTCATATACCATGGAAAGGCAGCTTTTTATAATATGCTGTTACAAAACAACATGGACTCATTATAAGCTAAGGTCAAGGTCAACAGTCTGTTATTATGGCAGTAGTGAGTACATTGAACACATTTTGTTAAAAAACATCTCCATATTACCTGTTTAAAACTGATTTAAGCACAAATGTGATTACCCTGAGGATAAACACTGTATAAACTGAATCAGTAAATAAAATAGTTACATGCTAACTACTGCTTTGGAAATATTACCATGAAAATTAGAACAGTGTCATGGGGGGAGTCACCATTCAGCTTTCTTATAAGTGTACGTCTGACTTCAAAAGGTTTAACATAACAAAATGTTCTAACCTTGCAAAGTGTATACAGTAACTTCAGCTAATAGCTTTACGTTGAGACCCACCCACCTGTTATTTGAATGGATAAACCCCGTTTTAGACAGGTAAAATATATCACTAGATGGGTAACAAATAAGGAGCAAAAATTGATGTCTTCCAAAATCATAGATTGTCAGTTATACTTTGAAAATGGGTGTCACATGTGTTTATTTCAGGTCATGATCGATATACATCTTGACTCAGGCGTATATATACATGAGTCTACCACAACATTTGTTACTGGCACAAATGTTATCCTGCATCTTTTAATATCCTTCAGAAAAATTACCCAGTCGGCCAGGTTTACCTAGAGCCCTGGCACATTGGTTACATAGAAGGGGGCTTACTAGTGTGACAACTGTGGAGTTCTGACCCTATTACTGCTGGCTGACTACTTGAGTTGTTTTCAAAACAGGCAACGACCTTAAGTCAACTGTGAAGATGACACGACCGAAATAATATAAAGACTTCTCTGTGTTCAGATGTAAGAAATGTAGAAACATCTATATATATATATATATATATATATATATATATATATATATATATATATATATATATATACTCTAAGCACCAGTGTCATGTTGTTGTTGTTGAATTATCTCTCATTGATTGATTCAGTTACATCCCAAGACATTGCTGTGCACAGGAGATACAGTTGGTTCTACTTGTATAGAGATGAATGAGGTTGACAGCTCAGGTGACAAAAAGAACACTTTGAGTGTCTTTGTTCAAGTACTCACTTTTTTCCAGTCATTAAAATAGCAAGATGGATTGCATTGCGTGAGTGCTCCAGCTCTCTGAATCATCGTTGATTATTTACATTGGAGCAATGTCGGAGCATACATTAGGCCAACAAAATTGCTCATTTCTCAGAATGTTGTCAAAGAGTAAAAAGAGGGGTGTGGTTTTAGGGTGTTTGTGTGTGGCTGTTGTAGACTATGAAATGGGTTAAATTCTCAACAATCAACAACTGAGGATGTTTGCGGAGCAATTATTTCTCACAAATGCCAAGGACATAGACATGTTTGTGTGACCTGTTTCCAATAGTTATTGTCCGTGTGACAGAGTATGTTATTGCGTGTGACAGAAATCACAGGATATGTTATGATACTATGTGAGACCAAATATGTTACTAATTAATGAAGTGTTACTATGTGTGTGTTACTATGTGTGTGACAGTGTGTTACTATGTGTGTGACTATGACAATGTGTTGTGTTACTCTGTGTGACAGTGTGTTGTTGCTGTGTGTGACAGTGTGTTGTGTTACTGTGTGTGACAGTGTGTTGTGTTACTGTGTGTGACAGTGTGTTGTGTTACTGTGTGTGACAGTGTGTTGTGTTACTGTGTGTTAGACAGTGTGTTGTGTTACTGTGTGTGACAGTGTGTTGTGTTACTGTGTATGACAGTGTGTTATGTTACTGTGTATGACAGTGTGTTGTGTTACTGTGTATGACAGTGTGTTGTGTTACTGTGTATGACAGTGTGTTATGTTACTGTTTATGACAGTGTGTTGTTGCTGTGTGTGACAGTGTGTTGTGTTGCTGTGTGTGACAGTGTGTTGTGTTACTGTGTATGACAGTGTGTTGTGTTACTGTGTATGACAGTGTGTTATTTACTGTGTGTGACAGTGTGTTTCTTACTGTGATGACAGTGTGTTGTGTTACTGTGTATGCATGTTATTTCTGTTTATGACAGTGTGTTGTTGCTGTGAGTGACAGTGTGTTGTGTTGCTGTGTGTGACAGTGTGTTGTGTTACTGTGTATGACAGTGTGTTGTGTTACTGTGTATGACAGTGTGTTATGTTACTGTGTGTGACAGTGTGTTGTGTTACTGTGTGTGACAGTGTGTTGTGTTACTGTGTGTGACAGTGTGTTATGTTACTGTGTATGACAGTGTGTTATGTTACTGTGTATGACAGTGTGTTATGTTACTGTGTATGACAGTGTGTTGTGTTACTGTGTATGACAGTGTGTTGTGTTACTGTGTGTGACAGTGTGTTGTGTTACTGTGTGTGACAGTGTGTTGTGTTACTTTTGTATGACAGTGTGTTGTGTTACTGTGTGTGACAGTGTGTTGTGTTACTGTGTATGACAGTGTGTTGTGTTACTGTGTATGACAGTGTGTTGTGTTACTGTGTGTGACAGTGTGTTGTGTTGCTGTGTGTGACAGTGTGTTGTGTTACTGTGTGTGACAGTGTGTTGTGTTACTGTGTATGACAGTGTGTTGTGTTACTGTGTGTGACAGTGTGTTATGTTACTGTGTGTGACAGTGTGTTATGTTACTGTGTGTGACAGTGTGTTATGTTACTGTGTATGACAGTGTGTTATGTTACTGTGTATGACAGTGTGTTATGTTACTGTGTATGACAGTGTGTTGTGTTACTGTGTATGACAGTGTGTTGTGTTACTGTGTATGACAGTGTGTTGTGTTACTGTGTATGACAGTGTGTTGTGTTACTGTGTATGACAGTGTGTTGTGTTACTGTGTGTGACAGTGTGTTGTGTTACTGTGTATGACAGTGTGTTGTGTTACTGTGTATGACAGTGTGTTATGTTACTGTGTATGACAGTGTGTTATGTTACTGTGTATGACAGTGTGTTATGTTACTGTGTATGACAGTGTGTTGTGTTACTGTGTATGACAGTGTGTTGTGTTACTGTGTATGACAGTGTGTTGTGTTACTGTGTATGACAGTGTGTTGTGTTACTGTGTATGACAGTGTGTTGTGTTACTGTGTATGACAGTGTGTTGTGTTACTGTTATGACAGTGTGTTATGTTACTGTGTGTGACAGAGTGTGTTTTGTTCCAGACTGGCTCTGGCTCCATGCCATGGACATTACATAAGGAGTCATCCAGCAGGGCCTATCACAAGAGGTATGTACAGTGGCTGGAGACAGCAGGGTGACAGCCTCCACCCTACAACAGATCACAATGTGTCTGTCTGTGTAGAACTGGGTATATGTAGTGCCCCTCACATGTTGATGTTATATTGAACATAGGATGGGATACTTAATTAATGTATCCAGTAGATCATAGTTTACTTGTGTCACAATCACAAGTATGTGTCATATTGCCAACAATGCTGATAACGGTTAAATATGTCAGTTACATTACTGCTGCAATGTGACACATTCTAGAGCAAACATTACTGCACACATTAGACACTTTAACAACTTTCCCTTAGGTTTTTGTCATAAAGATAATCTTCTGAAACTAGAATTTCAACAAAATATACGACAGAAATCACGTTTTGTTGACCGTTTGGCAGAGTTTGCTAGCAACCTGGATACATCAATTTCTGCCCCAGCAACGAAGACAGCCACAGAGAACTGTTTGTATGTTACCAGATTATCCACCACAGAGGGTGGGTGGAAAGTAATTTATAGACAAATATGTCTTGTTTCACCCTGGGTAAACAACATACAACGAGTGCCTCGCATACTACACACATGCAGGAACACACACGTGGTCTAACTGGTGGAGTGGTCACAGGAAGTAGAACTCTTCAGTGTGGAGGACAAACATTACACACACAAACACACTTGAATCATTGTTGACAGAGCCATTAGAAAGGATAGTTTCAAGAAGGCCTGGCCACTTGAAGTAGTCACGCTACATGTGTGTAGTGAGACATCTGTATGGAGGGTTCAGTCTATGAGTGACTTTGTGAGTCGGAGTCTCTGTGAGCCTGAGTCTCTGTGAGTCTGTGACTCTATGAGTCTGAGTCTCTGTGAGTCTATGAGTCTGTGACTCTGTGAGTCTAAGTCTCTGTGAGTATGTGACTCTGTGAGTCTGAATCTCTGTGAGTCTGTAAGTCTGTGAGTCTGAGTCTCTGTGAGTCTGAATCTCTGTGAGTCTGAGTCTCTGTGAGTCTGAGTCTCTGTGAGCCTATGAGTCTGTCTCTGTGAGTCTATGAGTCTGTGACTCTGTGAGTCTGATTCTATGAGTCTGTGACTCTGTGAGTCTATGAGTCTATGACGCTGTTAGTCTATGGGTCTGTGAGTCTGTGACTCTGTGAATCTGTGACTCTGTAAGTATGTGACTCTGTGAGTCTGTGACTATGTGACTCTGTGAGTCTATGAGTCTGTGACTGTGTGAGTTAAGAGTCTATGAGTCTGTGACTCTGTGAGTCTGAGAGTCCATGTTTCGTCTGCAGACTCCTTAAATGTACCTTGATAGAAGTCTGTGCGATTCTCTAGATAAAAGTCAATAAATCCAGTGTTGAAGTGGTCGTTGTTATAATCTATCAACATGCCATCTTGTACCATCTAATGTCAAACCTACACCTACTCTGTCATGAAAATGTGAGAGTTTCACAATAAATCAAATCATGGACTACTTTTTTAAATGAAGATATACTATAATTACTATAAACATTCCGCAGTTCGAACCTTTAAAATTGTGAACCCTATTATGGACTTACTAAATATAATTTTATGGACAGTACACCAGTATAATATTCCAGCTTTGTTTTAGAAGAGTATTCGCCAGGGCAGTCAATTCTGTTTACAGGACAGGAAATGTTGACTATTGTAAATTATCACTTCCTGTTTACAAACATCACCTGTTTATAATATCACCTGTTTACTCTGCATATGTAGTGAAGGTGTGGCTGTGTTGCGGGTTGAATTCAGTTATCATATGTAGTGAAGGTGTGGCTGTGTTGCGGTAGAATTCAGTTATCATATGTAGTGAAGGTGTGGCTGTGTTGCAGGTAGAATTAAGTTATCATATGTAGTGAAGGTGTGGCTGTGTTGTGGGTAGAATTCAGTTATCATATGTAGTGAAGGTGGGGGTTGTTGCAGGTAAAATTTTGTTATCATATGTAGTGAAGGTGTGGCTGTGTTGGGGTAGAATTAAGTTATCATATGTAGTGAAGGTGTGGGTGTGTTGCAGGTAGAATTAAGTTATCATATGTAGTGAAGGTGTGGCTGTGTTGCAGGTAGAATTCAGTTATCATATGTAGTGAAGGTGTGGCTGTGTTGCGGTAGAATTAAGTTATCATATGTAGTGAAGGTGTGGGGCTGTGTTGCGGTAGAATTAAGTTATCATATGTAGTGAAGGTGGGGGTGTGTTGGGGTAGAATTAAGTTATCATATGTAGTGAAGGTGGGGGTTGTGTTGCGGTAGAATTAAGTTATCATTGTAGTGAAGGTGTGGCTGTTTTGGGTAGAATTCAGTTATCATATGTAGTGAATGGGGTGGCTGTGTTGCGGTAGAATTCAGTTATCATATGTAGTGAAGGTGGGGGGCTGTGTTGCGGTAGAATTAAGTTATCATATGTAGTGAAGGTGTGGCTGTGTTGGGGTAGAATTAAGTTATCATATGTAGTGAAGGTGTGGCTGTGTTGTGGGTAGAATTCAGTTATCATATGTAGTGAAGGTGTGGGCTGTGTTGGGGTAGAATTCAGTTATAAAATTTGTAGTGAAGGTGTGGCTGTGTTGCGGTAGAATTCAGTTATCATATGTAGTGAAGGTGTGGCTGTGTTGCGGTAGAATTCAGTTATCAAATGTAGTGAAGGTGGGGGGCTGTGTTGTGGGTAGAATTCAGTTATCAAATGTAGTGAAGGTGTGGTTTTTGGGTAGAATTCAGTTATCATATATAGTGAAGGTGTGGCTGTGTTGCGGGTAGAATTCAGTTATCATATGTAGTGAAGGTGTGGCTATGTTGCAGGTAGAATTCTGTTATCATATGTAGTGAAGGTGTGGGGCTGTGTTGTGGGTAGAATTCAGTTATCAAATGTAGTGAAGGTGTGGCTGTGTTGCAGGTAGAATTAAGTTATCATATGTAGTGAAGGTGTGGGGCTGTGTTGTGGGTAGAATTCAGTTATCAAATGTAGTGAAGGTGTGGCTGTGTTGCGGTAGAATTCAGTTATCATATGTAGTGAAGGTGTGGGGCTGTGTTGTGGGTAGAATTCAGTTATCATATGTAGTGAAGGTGTGGCTGTGTTGTGGGTAGAATTCAGTTATCATATGTAGTGAAGGTGTGGCTGTGTTGTGGGTAGAATTCAGTTATCATATGTAGTGAAGGTGTGGCTGTGTTGCGGTAGAATTCAGTTATCATATGTAGTGAAGGTGTGGGGCTGTGTTGCGGTAGAATTCAGTTACCATATGTAGTGAAGGTGTGGCTGTGTTGGGGTAGAATTCAGTTATCATATGTAGTGAAGGTGTGGTGGCTGTGTTGCGGTAGAATTCAGTTATCATATGTAGTGAAGGTGTGGCTGTGTTGGGGTAGAATTCAGTTATCATATGTAGTGAAGGTGTGGGGCTGTGTTGCGGTAGAATTCAGTTACCATATGTAGTGAAGGTGTGGCTGTGTTGGGGTAGAATTCAGTTATCATATGTAGTGAAGGTGTGGGGCTGTGTTGCGGTAGAATTCAGTTATCATATGTAGTGAAGGTGTGGCTGTGTTGGGGTAGAATTCAGTTATCATATGTAGTGAAGGTGTGGCTGTGTTGGGGTAGAATTCAGTTATCATATGTAGTGAAGGTGTGGCTGTGTTGCGGTAGAATTCAGTTATCATATGTAGTGAAGGTGTGGCTGTGTTGCGGTAGAATTCAGTTATCATATGTAGTGAAGGTGTGGCTGTGTTGCGGTAGAATTAAGTTATCATATGTAGTGAAGGTGTGGCTGTGTTGGGGAAAATTAAGTTATCATATGTAGTGAAGGTGTGGCTGTGTTGCGGTAGAATTCAGTTATCATATGTAGTGAAGGTGTGGCTGTGTTGCGGTAGAATTCAGTTATCATATGTAGTGAAGGTGTGGCTGTGTTGGGGTAGAATTCAGTTATCATATGTAGTGAAGGTGTGGCTGTGTTGCGGTAGAATTAAGTTATCATATGTAGTGAAGGTGTGGCTGTGTTGCGGTAGAATTCAGTTATCATATGTAGTGAAGGTGTGGCTGTGTTGCGGTAGAATTCAGTTATCATGTGTAGTGAAGGTGTGGCTGTGTTGCGGTAGAATTCAGTTATCATATGTAGTGAAGGTGTGGCTGTGTTGCGGTAGAATTCAGTTATCAAATGTAGTGAAGGTGTGGCTGTGTTGCGGTAGAATTCAGTTATCAAATGTAGTGAAGGTGTGGCTGTGTTGCGGTAGAATTCAGTTATCATATGTAGTGAAGGTGTGGCTGTGTTGCGGTAGAATTCAGTTATCATATGTAGTGAAGGTGTGGCTGTGTTGCGGTAGAATTCAGTTATCATATGTAGTGAAGGTGTGGCTGTGTTGCGGTAGAATTCAGTTATCATATGTAGTGAAGGTGTGGCTGTGTTGCGGTATAATTCAGTTATCATATGTAGTGAAGGTGTGGCTGTGTTGCGGTAGAATTCAGTTACCATATGTAGTGAAGGTGTGGCTGTGTTGCGGTAGAATTCAGTTATCATATGTAGTGAAGGTGGGGCTGTGTTGCGGTAAATTCAGTTATCATTGTAGTAAAGGGTTGTGGCTGTGTTGCGGTAGAATTCAGTTATCATATGTAGTGAAGGTGTGGCTGTGTTGCGGTAGAATTCAGTTATCATATGTAGTGAAGGTGTGGCTGTGTTGGGTAGAATTCAGTTATCATATGTAGTGAAGGTGTGGCTGTGTTGGGGTAAATTCAGTTATCATTGTAGTGAAGGTGTGGCTGTGTTGCGGTAGAATTCAGTTATCATATGTAGTGAAGGTGTGGCTGTGTTGGGGTAGAATTCAGTTATCATATGTAGTGAAGGTGTGGCTGTGTTGCGGGTAGAATTCAGTTATCATATGTAGTGAAGGTGTGGCTTGTTGCGGTAGAATTCAGTTATCATATGTAGTGAAGGTGTGGCTGTGTTGCGGTAGAATTCAGTTACCATATGTAGTGAAGGTGTGGCTGTGTTGCGGTAGAATTAAGTTATCATATGTAGTGAAGGTGTGGCTGTGTTGCAGGTAGAATTCAGTTATCATATGTAGTGAAGGTGTGGCTGTGTTGCGGTAGAATTAAGTTATCATATGTAGTGAAGGTGTGGCTGTGTTGCGGTAGAATTCAGTTATCATATGTAGTGAAGGTGTGGTTGGGGCGGTAGAATTCAGTTATCATATGTAGTGAAGGTGTGGCTGTGTTGGGGTAGAATTCAGTTATCATATGTAGTGAAGGTGTGGCTGTGTTGCGGTAGAATTCAGTTATCATATGTAGTGAAGGTGTGGTGGTTGCGGTAGAATTCAGTTATCATATGTAGTGAAGGTGTGGCTGTGTTGTGGGTAGAATTCAGTTATCATATGTAGTGAAGGTGTGGCTGTGTTGCGGTAGAATTCAGTTACCATATGTAGTGAAGGTGTGGCTGTGTTGCAGGTAGAATTCAGTTACCATATGTAGTGAAGGTGTGGGTGGCTGTTTTGCAGGTAGAATTCAGTTACCATATGTAGTGAAGGTGTGGCTGTGTTGCAGGTAGAATTCAGTTATCACATGTAGTGAAGGTGTAGCTGTGTTGCAGGTAGAATTCAGTTATCACGTGCAGTAAACTGTAACTACATTTACATAAACCAGCGAGGTGACACACCTGGGGAACAACTGACAAATTAATTAGTCTGAAACCATAAATTAACTTCTCTAAATAACTAAGTTTGTATTTTTTAATACATAACAAATTTTCTGATATGACGACAGTGACTGGAAGGAAGTGACAATGACTGAAGGAAATGACAATGACTGAAGGAAGTGACAATGACCGGAGGAAATGACAATGACTGGAAGGAAGTGACAATGACTGGAAGGAAGTGACAATGACCAAAGGAAGTGACAGTGACTGAAAGAAATGACAGTGACTGAAGGAAGTGCCCAAAAAAAAACTTAAAAGGAAAGTGACAATGACTGGAGGAAATGACAATGACTGGAGGAAGTGACTGACTGGCGGAAGTGACAATGACTGGAGGAAATGACAATGACTGAAGGAAATGACAATGACTGAAGGAAGTGGCAATGACTGGAGGAAATGAAATGACTGAAGGAAGTGACAATGACTGGAGGAAGTGACAATGACTGGAGGAAATGACAATGACTGGAAGGAAGTGACAATGACCAAAGGAAGTGACAGTGACTGAAAGAAATGACAGTGATAGACTGACAGACGAAGTGACCAGTGACAGAAGTAAAGGACATTGACCAAAGGAAGTGACAATGACTGAAGAAAGTGACAATGCCTGGAGGAAGTGACAGTGACTGAAGGAAGTGACAGTGACTGAAGGAAGTGACAATGACTGGAGGAAGTGACGATAACTGGAGGAAATGACAATGACTGGCGGAAGTGACAATGACTGGAGGAAATGACAATGACTGAAGGAAGTGGCAGTGACTAAAGGAAGTGACAGTGACTGAAAAGGAAGTGACTGAAGGAAGTGACAGTGACTGAAGGAAGTGACAATGACTGAAGGAAGTGACAATGACTGGAGGAAGTAACAATGACCAAAGGAAGTGACAGTGACTGAAAGAAATGACAGTGATAGACTGACAGACGGAAGTGACCAATGACAGAAGTAAAGGACATTGACCAAAGGAAGTGACAATGACTGAAGGAAGTGACAGTGACAGAAGGAAGTGATGGAAGGAAGGAAGTGACCAGTCACCAATGATCAAATGATGTGACAGTGACCAAAGAAAGTGAACATAACTGAAGGAAGTGACAGTGACTGACTGTAGCTGGAGACACCTGGGAGGTGATACAACTTACCGTACCCCTGACTCAGCAGGTTTATGTAGTAAGGATTAATTAAATAACAATACATTGTATATTTCTGTATCGCGATACACTGTAATAATGTTACAGTCTGGTGTTACACTAACTACCACACTACCAAAACAAACCTAGAAGCACCTAAATGAGGTGAGATTCAAAGAGAAATGCAAGTAGTTAATATCCTAGCAGTTGGCAGAGACAAGCTCTCTTCCCAAGCGCTGTAGTCATGATAATAAAATCTATTGCACCTAAATCCATAGAAACCATGCTTGGAGGCACATCAAATTCAAAAGGGTTAATCAGTCTCAGAATCAGTGAACATTCCGGTTGATAGGAAATGGATTACTACGCCACGAAGCTATGGGGGATAGACAAGTTTATAAAGGTACGTCTAAATGATCACAGAATTTGGCCATATTTTAAGCTGATCTAACAGTAGAAGGAATCACATTCCAACATATACTTGGGAACAAATGCATTGAATGGATGAATTGAATTGTTTAAACAGATACAATTACAACAGATAAGAATGAATGTATTTGGTTAAACAAATGCAATGTTATAACAGATAAGAATGTATGTATTTGGTTAAACAAATGCAACGTTATAACAGATAAGAATGTATGTATTTGGTTAAACAAATGCAATGTTATAACAGATAAGAATGTATGTATTTGGTTAAACAAATGCAATGTTATAACAGATAAGAATGTATGTATTTGGTTAAACAAATGCAATGTTACAACAGATAAGAATGAATGTATTTGGTTAAACAAATGCAATGTTATAACAGATAAGAATGTATGTATTTGGTTAAACAAATGCAATGTTACAACAGATAAGAATGAATGTATTTGGTTAAACAAATGCAATGTTATAACAGATAAGAATGTATGTATTTGGTTAAACAAATGCAATGTTACAACAGATAAGAATGAATGTATTTGGTTAAACAAATGCAATGTTATAACAGATAAGAATGTATGTATTTGGTTAAACAAATGCAATGTTATAACAGATAAGAATGTATGTATTTGGTTAAACAAATGCAATGTTATAACAGATAAGAATGTATGTATTTGGTTAAACAAATGCAATGTTATAACAGATAAGAATGTGTGTATTTGGTTAAACAAATGCAATGTTATAACAGATAAGAATGTGTGTATTTGGTTAAACAAATGCAATGTTATAACAGATAAGAATGTATGTATTTGGTTAAACAAATGCAACGTTATAACAGATAAGAATGTATGTATTTGATTAAACAAATGCAATGTTATAACAGATAAGAATGTATGTATTTGGTTAAACAAATGCAATGTTATAACAGATAAGAATGTATGTATTTGGTTAAACAAATGCACTGTTATAACAGATAAGAATGTATGAATTTGGTTAAACAAATGCAATGTTATAACAGATAAGAATGAATGTATTTGGTTAAACAAATGCAATGTTATAACAGATAATAATGAATTTATTTGGTTAATAAGCACACACAAAGTTTGAACAGATAAGAATGAATTTACAACGGCTGATCCTGCAATGAAACCTTTTTGTATAAATTTAGAACAAGTCACCTTAAAGGTAATTTTGCAGTTGTATTAATTAACTCATAACAGAGACATTCCATTCCTCTACGCAGCTAATCAAAGTGTGTGTGTGGGGGGAGGGAGGCAGGGGGTAATGTTTTCGCAGAAGTTTTGAGATTCCATAGTTGGTGAATATAGAGCATAGAGAGAGGTTGTGAATAGAACTTTGGTGGTGTGGAATGTCACACTATGACACACGTATAGTAAACACGTCATGCGTCATGTTTACGCACACAAACTATTTATGGCTGTACAGCATGCAGTAAACACGGTGAGATGTCAACGTAATATATATTAGGCAATAGGCATACAACTCTAAATAGTACTGTTTACTGGCGTAAATAAAAATAAACAGAAATATGATGTTTAAATAACGACAGATGACAACAATTTACCCGGGAGTGGCATAACGGTGGAATGCAGTGGCTCAATCCATAAAACCCAGGTTTAAATCCTGAGCTGCTGTGTTGAACCTTGGAGAAGTTTGTTCACTCTATGTTGCTTTAGTTCACTGATTTGTAGGACAAAGTACCTGACTATAGACAGTGGTGGATATTTGTTACATATAAGTACTTGTAAGTGCTCATATTTGAACAGGTTATATAAAGGTACTTTTACTTTAATATGCTAATATATATATATATATATATATATGTACTGTGGGCCGCATATTCATGGACGACAACGTGTCTTTTTAATACTGATGTTTATTAACACCGTAAAAACTGCGAACAGAAATTACAAACTATTATCTAACTACTAACAATAATTCTAATACATGTGTCGTATAACATACTATTACAGTAGTACATTGGCTCAGTAACACACTAGGTACTACCATAGCAGTTGTACTAACACAATGACCAAGTGTAAATGTAATATCATGTAATATCATACGCTTATACAATCGTACAAAGACCTACATGTGTGGTACACTCCAGCATATATCCAGCCAGTCTTACTGTTGACAGTAATATAAATTCTAAATCCGAGGGTATCTTTTGTACAGAACTTGCCCATAGTGGTTTCTGTTTGAATGATTTCACGTGCAAACTTCCCATGGAGTTTCCAGAATGAGTTGGTTAGTGCCGTGATCTTGTTTTCTCTCACCTTCTCTGTCATCTTGCGTGTCCGTTGTCCTCTTCGGACTTCATCTGCAGCGAGATCGCTTCGCTCACTTGTAACGCTTTGCTCCAGCTCTTCTGGTGGAGTTGTTGTTTCCTTGTCAGTTTGCCCTTCCATTATGTTATCACACGTAAGTAGTCAACATATATTATCACATATATTAGACAGGGTAATGCTGATTAATTACCACAATCTTAATCATAGCATAATATATATGCAAATTAGGTATGGTTAGAAATGTATGATGCTGTAGATATTAACATCAAACCCAACAGTAATTTAACCAACCTTCTATCGATCTATGCAGTGTTCAAATGTTCATAGCATTCAGTGATCAGTATTCCTCTTTAAAGTTGTCATCAAATTGTCACTACAGTAATCTTTGTGTTTGTGACTGTTCGTAGTGGCGCTTATGTCCTTTACACAACCAGATTGTTAATGTTCAAATGGTCCTTATGACCATATACACACTCAACTTATTTGAGAATGTAATCCAAGTTATAACAAACGCTGGTTGGTGAGTTTTCTTTCTTCGTCTTATGTCGGCGTCGAGTTTCTTCCTCCCATCGTGTGGATGTCGAGGTTTACTGCTGTCGTGGACGTCGAGTTTCTTCCTCCCATCGTGTGGATGACGAGGATTACTGCTGTCGTGGACGTCGAGTTTCTTCCTCCCATCGTGTGGATGTCGAGGTTTACTGCTGTCGTGGACGTCGAGTTTCTTCCTCCCATCGTGTGGATGTCGAGGTTTACTGCTGTCGTGGACGTCGAGTTTCTTCCTCCCATCGTGTGGATGACGAGGATTACTGCCGTCGCGTAGATGACGACGAGTTTTTACTGTACTGTGGGCTGCATATTCATGGACGACAACGTGTCTTTTTAATACTGATGTTTATTAACACCGTAAAAACTGCGAACAGAAATTACAAACTATTATCTAACTACTAACAATAATTCTAATACATGTGTCGTATAACATACTATTACAGTAGTACATTGGCTCAGTAACACACTAGGTACTACCATAGCAGTTGTACTAACACAATGACCAAGTGTAAATGTAATATCATGTAATATCATACGCTTATACAATCGTACAAAGACCTACATGTGTGGTACACTCCAGCATATATCCAGCCAGTCTTACTGTTGACAGTAATATAAATTCTAAATCATGGAAAACAATGCAATAAAACTAATAATAATACATTGAAAATGACTTTGAATTATTCATTATCTTAATTACATACATCGTTCCGCCTATGCGGCTTGGTATTCTTCTTGTTCTCTGTTTCTACATCTCTGTTGATTCTGCCGTCCGATAGTGTTGTAGGCAGGGGCTTCAATCCGATTTTAGCAAGGGGAGAGGGACTAATTACTTGTCTAATGGAATGTGTTCCTACTCTACTTAAGTCACACATTTCAATACGAATGGCTTACAGTGCTAATACATGCACATTAGGTTAATATTCATCTAAAGGATAAACAAAGTGTAACAATAATCAATACAATACACATAAACCTTCAATATTAAATGAATTAAACCAAACTATATTATCTAGTGTAAACATCTCACCAGGGGGTAAATTGACCAGTTACCAAATCTTGTTTACCAGAGAGGGCAACTCCAGCCTCCCACTGGTCAATTAATCACCCCATCAGTCTGGCTCTGGTTCACCTCAGAAGGGAAGCCAAACCCTGTTTACTGCAGAGGGAGTGTTGCCCTTATGTAAATAGATTGACAGGGCATGCACTAGCTACTATACCACTAGATTGACTCACTGTCATCTACAATATGTATATATATATATATATATATATATATATATATATATATATATATATATATATATATATATATATGTATAATTGTTCATTTATCCACACACTTTGGTTCCCAAGGTTTTTGTTCGGATAAACAAAATGTGCAGATTAGCTAAACATACTATTATTAATAGTACATGTATATACTATATAAACGAGACGTGACTCGATAAATTATTACCCAAGTCAGAATAAAGAGTGATTTATAAACAAATAATTTTTGAACAGGTTGTCTGGGTGGGAACAGTAACAACCTTGTGGTTAGAAGAATGAATGTTTTCTGCGCAGTAATTACTTCGCGGTTGGATGCTTCAGAGAAAACATGAAAGGTGTTTACCTGAGCAGGTAACTGCAGTCAGTGAGTACTGTGCCGGGGGCTATGAGTGTGCAGTAGGGTGTAAATAACGTCAAGATGTTGTTCACACATTTGTAGCAGTATTTTCTGTTTTTTTGCTGTAGACCAATGAACATTTAACTCTGCCAGATGTTGTAACGTTCATAATTCTTGCCGATGAATTGTCTGATGGGATTTGTTGAGTTGTGCAGCCATGTTGAATTGTTGAGACAAACATTAATGTACTTGTTGGTTGCCTTTTTTCAAAGTAAGAAATCACTGGGTGAAAAAGTTTGTTCTTATATTACTAAGCGCAGTATTCCATCCTGAGGAGTTCTTAAGGCACTTCACACTGTAATTCCCTGGCAGACAGGTGCAGTTGAACACTATGTCGAATTATCAATTTCTCTGGCCTCTGGGAATCATTCAGCCATGTTGCAATTAATACACAAGCCTTTCACTACCATATATACATATATATGTGTGTGTTGCATTGCCATTAGTGAGGTATTTATGGTTATAACATTGAGGTAAAAGGCAGGGTCAGTGTAACTTCAATTAAATACTAGTGGAACACATTTCAAGTTGTTACAAAGAAAACATTTTCAAAGGTGAATGGACCCTAAACCTTCCGTATTGAAGAAAGCAGCGGTGTGGACTGTGGTCTTCTTCTTTTGTGTCTCGTCAGAGATTCTACCCTCAGGGTGTAAGGGGTTAACATTCACAATTCAGCTATACAAATTTTTGAATCGCGTTGATCGGTGGGCCGCTGTGTTTTTGTCGTTGTGTATTGTGCTACGACTCCCTCCGCGGAGCCTAGTACAGCTTGGAGCCAGTCGCAGTCCTCGGGTGCATTAAACCATGACGGAGCAACATAAAAGCGGAGATCTGTTGACAGGACTCAAAGTCAACGACCTTACTCCATGTCTTTACTCCGGCTACTCCAGTGAAACAGCAATAGAAGATCCACCACCATGACATTGTCCTGTGTATTGGAGCGTGACAGTTGGCTGGCTGCCAAGTACAGGGTACTACAGCTCCAGCTGTTCAAGAGTCTCTGTGGACCTGTCATTGATTCAACTGGAGGTTGTTTGTGGGCACTATGGGCTTGATCAATGCCCGGTGCTCGGAGTATCAGAAAGAGCTCTTTAGACTGAGAACACAGACTCACTGACACTGGGTCTAGACTGACAGTGGGATTATGATTGCTGAGTGAATGACTAGAACTCATTAAAATGCACATTTTTGGTTAATTATATGGACTGGACACAGAGTGACCATGTGATGTGCCAGGGTTTAGTCAGTTGTGGTCAGATACCATGTACAGCTGTACATGTATATATCCCAGATATGTGAGTTATTTACCAAGAAAATAGCAGGCAGTTATTTGCTCACCTGTGAAACAGTAATACGGAGGTCTAACACAGGGTAACATTTCTGTCAGTGTGGATGTTGCCATCATCACATTCTCGCAAATGTTACCAATCCAAACAGTTTGTAGTTGACAGTTGCACCACAGAAACCTTAACCACCATTGTATGGTTATAATATATATATATATATATATATATATATATATTATATATATATATATATATATAATTTATATATATATAATTTATATATATGAATATATAATTTATATATATTATATATATATATATATATATATAATTTATATATATATAATTTATATATATATATATATATATATCATCTAGATAATTAAGTATATATAATATATATATATATATATATATATATATATATAATATATATATATATATATATATATATATATATATATATATATATATATATATATATATGCATCTAGAGAATTCCGTGAGTGACTGTGAGACCTGTTTACTTGTTTACTTGTTTACTTCCTGTAGTTGACAACAGATGCTATCAGCCAGTGCTTGTGGCAGTGGCACATATATGACCCATGTGCCAGGTTGCTACAGTGCATCAAGTCAGTCTGATCTGATGGTGAAATTACATTGTTATATAATACAAACTGTAATCTAGTTAAATGCCATGTGATTATTGGGCCAGTTTTTTTTATTTGACCCATTTTGTGAATGAATAACAGTCATAGGTAATTGGTCCATTTTGTACAAAGCAGCTGGCACGTTGCAGTTTTCTGTGGATGGTAGGTTGGGGTCACCTGTGTGTACAGGGTGATATGAAATCACCTGTGAACAGGGTGACATGAAAGGTGTATAATGTAATATATTATTATGAGCATACAATGAAGTTCCCTCCATGTGCAAATTGAGCATAACATTATATTCTAGCCAGGGATGAATATAAACAGAATCCTGAAACCTTAAAACAAAATTATGAATGATATCTGTCCAATGATGATTGGGTTGACAATGTCCTGTCTAATGACGAATGTCCTGTCTTATGACAAGTGTCCCGTCAAATGACAAGTGTCCTGTCTAATGGTAAGTATCCCGTCTAATGGTGAGTGTGAATGTCCCGTCTAATGGTAAGTGTCCCTTCTAATGGTGAGTATCCCGTCTAATGGTGAGTGTCCCATCTAATGGTGAGTGTCCCATCTAATGGTGAGTGTCCTGTCTAATGGTGAGTGTCCTGTCTAATGGTGAGTATGCCGTCTAATGATGAGT
This sequence comes from Ridgeia piscesae, assembly GCA_025642075.2. Lineage (NCBI taxonomy): Eukaryota > Metazoa > Annelida > Polychaeta > Sabellida > Siboglinidae > Ridgeia > Ridgeia piscesae. The sequence continues at coordinate 22,191 of JAODUO010001427.1, read as the reverse complement.
GTCCCATCTAATGGTGAGTGTCCTGTCTAATGATGAGTGTCCCATCTAATGGTAAGTGTCCTGTCTAATGGTGAGTGTTCTGTCTAATGGTGAGTGTCCTGTCTAATGGTGAGTGTCCTGTCTAATGGTGAGTGTCCTGTCTAATGGTGAGTGTCGTCCATTGCAGTCAGGAGGACAAGAGTGTCGCCGGTCTACTCAAGTTGGACGGCAAACGCTACAGGGTGATAATGTCCGGGGCACTGGATGGGTTGAAGAAGAGTGACTCAGGCGGCAGTATCTCAAATGGCCTTGACCTTGGACACACGCCCTTCACAAGCCATGTGGACCGTGGCTTCTTCTCGTCGATGCCGATTTCGTGTTCCACGCCCAACCTGCCGTCGTCAAGCGACGTGGACGCGGTTCTGGAGACAGCGAGTAGAGACAAGATTAAACTGTTCCTGCGTACCAGTCACTGGCCGCCCAACCACGAGGTACGCAGCTCCCTCTGGAGGAAGCTGTGTGAATCAGTGCGGGAGTGTCGCGGGAACATCTACAAAGAGACATTGAAGGACACGTTTGGTTCCGGTGAGTGGCTGGTATTTGGTACAAGAAACAACACTACAGCAAATGCATTTCACTTCAAAAAAATTGTATGATAGATTTAGGCAAATGTTGTTGTCAGTTAGATGGCATGATTTTGGAAAGATAAAATTAATATGGAATACACCAATTTCTGCCATGAGTTTTGGAGAAAGATCACATATTGTGTGACACAAAGCACAACACCATGGGACGGCTTGATCACTCTAATGTATTCAGGGATTAATGCAAATACAGTTGACTACTTGCTAACGCTTTGTGTCTAATAAACTGAAATATTGCATGTGTTTGCAACACTGTGGAGTGTTACATTGTTTCAGTTTGCTTGGTTTTCATTTCGAAACAGGATCTATTTAGCTGGTTTATAAGATCACTATGTATGTATGTATGTATGTATGTATGTATATATATATATATATATATATATATATATATATATATATATACTGCCAATGATAAACCAAGAAGCAAGAAGTGTTGAAAGTAGGTCGTCATAGTTCAGTGACACCTGATAACTCCACAGGTGAGAGAAAGGCCACATCAAAGCACTGTGTCGCGACCATGTACCTATAACATGTGTAATAATCTGCAAGTATGTTGGCATGTACATGTACCCAGTGATGGTAAGACAGTCTAACTGGTGTGTTGACTGTGTGGCTCAGGGGTAACTAGTATGAATCCAGCCTGCACATTTGGGTCATTCTTGACATAAATCTGGGCTGCCTTTCACAGTCACTGTTGGACTGTGACATTTGAAGGTCCAAGTTGTCATCTGCTGTAGACAGGTGATGGATGACACTCAGGTGTACAGGTTTAGAGACAGACGCAGTGACGGTCTGTGTTGCTCGTGCTACGATGGGGGGTGTTTACGAGGGGGTGGGGTGAGGGCTAGGGTAGGAGACTACGAGGGTGGGGAAATATTTCAGCTGTGTGACACAAATACTTATGTAAAATAGCCACTTCTTTAACACATGTACCTCTGTAACACACGTGTAATTCAGCCACCTCTGCAATACAGCCACTTCTATTATACAGACACATGTATTACAGTCACGTTGCAAACAATGTCGTCCTAGCACAAAGAAAGACTATTTCCACATGCTGTACAACTGAGTAAAGTACAAGAATTCAGTCTTTCTAATATGGTCACCTGGCTATTCAGGTCATTCACACAGATCCGAGGTGGGCCTCTATAGTGACAGACCACATAAGAGGACCCACAATGCAATGCACTCTGCCCCTGTTTGCAGGAGAATGTCCTCATTGTTGTTATCATTACCATTATATCATGACCTTTTAAGGACTTGTTCCCCACAGATGAGACAGAACACGTGATGTCACTGCCTCAGTTTGTGGACCCGTCCTACATGCACAGCTACCACCTAGCGGCAGGAGGCACACACGTCACCAAGAAGGTCGTCTGTGTCATCGGCTCCACCTGTCCTGATGTCATCTTCAGTCCAACCATCTACGGCCTCACAAGTCTACTCCTTCACTACCAGGTGACGCCACCAGTGCTGCCCTCTAGGGACCACCTGGTGCTGCCCTCTAGGGACTACCTGGTGGTGACACTGGGGACCACTGAAATGTTTTTGAGATGTTATGGTGGACTTTCTTTACTAATTTTAAACCTTTAAGATATATATATATATATAGATATATATATATATATATATATATATATATATTATATATATATATATATCCTATTGTAAATTTATAGTAATTGTTTTAGCCCATGTTTGTCAATTTATTATAACATTTGAAAATACATTATTAATACAGTTAGGCGAGACAGCTCTAGAGAAGAATTTATTTCCAGTATATTGATATCTTAATGTAAAATACTAATTGAATACAGCAGGGTGTGTGTTGATTGTGTACTGCTAGGCATAATATAATATACCTTGATGTACATTGTATAAGTAAACATGGTTCTGTACATTTGATATATATATATATATATATATATATATATATATATATATATATATATTATATATATATATATATATATATATATATATATGTCTGCACTGTGATTGTAGACAGATATAGGCCTACACTGTGTATATCCCTTTAATATATCTATACGTATACACCTTTAATATATTTTATTGTATTGTATATATCTGCATTAATATATCTATGTGTCTACACCTTTAATATATTTTATTATATTATATATATATATCTGTGATTGTAGACAGAAGAACAGACATACAACTGTATCTATGGCATAGTCAGAGACAAACAAGTAAATCTTCCTCAGACGAAGACTGCATTTGAAGCGACAAAATTCATCCTGAAAGACCTGGCCAGGAAATATGCAGTAAGTTTAGACCAGCGTAGGTACCACAGGGTGAACAAACACCTTTTCTAAGTACATAGGTTCTCATTCCAAATTTTTTTCAATTGCCCTCTTCCAAACTACACACATTCGTCAATTCATTTTCTATTTCAGTGTAGTGAAAGGTCTACCAATGGCTTAGAATATAGTCAAGTCAAATTGTCATAATATTTACAGAAATGGGAAACTAAAATATCACCGGACATTATCAGACAACTATACTGTCTTTTGAATCACCCCACACAATTTGGCAAATTATTAAAACATTAATGATATGAATCATTTCTCAGCGAATATGAAGATATACATTACATGGAATTTTGAAACCATTTTCACATTTGAATTTGTCATCGCTGAAACTTCGGCAAAAATTGATGTACCCCGGGGGTAGGGGCAGTTTGAGATGTTTGTTGACATAGCAATCAGAAGTGTTCTATGGATTGACAAACTTATGTGCCAGTACATGTTGTGTTGTAGAAGTCAATGTGTCAGTACATGTTGTGTTGTAGAAGTCAATGTGTCAGTACATGTTGTGTTGTAGAAGTCAATGTGTCAGTACATGTTGTGTTGTAGAAGCCAATGTGCCAGTACATGTTGTGTTGTAGAATTCAATGTGTCAGTACATGTTGTGTTGTAGAAGTCAATGTGTCAGTACATGTTGTGTTGTAGAAGTCAATGTGTCAGTACATGTTGTGTTGTAGAAGTCAATGTGTCAGTACATGTTGTGTTGTAGAAGCCAATGTGTCAGTACATGTTGTGTTGTAGAAGTCAATGTGTCAGTACATGTTGTGTTGTAGAAGCCAATGTGTCAGTACATGTTGTGTTGTAGAAGTCAATGTGTCAGTACATGTTGTGTTGTAGAAGCCGATGTGTCAGTACATGTTGTGTTGTAGAAGCCGATGTGTCAGTACATGTTGTGTTGTAGAAGTCAATGTGTCAGTACATGTTGTGTTGTAGAAGCCGATGTGTCAGTACATGTTGTGTTGTAGAAGCCAATGTGTCAGTACATGTTGTGTTGTAGAAGTCAATGTGTCAGTACATGTTGTGTTGTAGAAGTCAATGTGCCAGTACATGTTGTGTTGTAGAAGCCAATGTGTCAGTACATGTTGTGTTGTAGAAGTCAATGTACCAGTACATGTTGTGTTGTAGAAGTCAATGTGTCAGTACATGTTGTGTTGTAGAAGTCAATGTGCCAGTACATGTTGTGTTGTAGAAGTCAATGTGTCAGTACATGTTGTGTTGTAGAAGTCAATGTGCCAGTACATGTTGTGTTGTAGAAGTCAATGTGCCAGTACATGTTGTGTTGTAGAAGTCAATGTGCCAGTACATGTTGTGTTGTAGAAGTCAATGTGCCAGTACATGTTGTGTTGTAGAAGTCAATGTGCCAGTACATGTTGTGTTGTAGAAGTCAATGTGCCAGTACATGTTGTGTTGTAGAAGTCAATGTGCCAGTACATGTTGTGTTGTAGAAGCCAATGTGCCAGTACATGTTGTGTTGTAGAAGCCAATGTGTCAGTACATGTTGTGTTGTAGAAGCCAATGTGTCAGTACATGTTGTGTTGTAGAAGTCAATGTGCCAGTACATGTTGTGTTGTAGAAGCCAATGTGTCAGTACATGTTGTGTTGTAGAAGTCAATGTGTCAGTACATGTTGTGTTGTAGAAATGTGTCAGTACATGTTGTGTTGTAGAAGTCAATGTGTCAGTACATGTTGTGTTGTAGAAGTCAATGTGCCAGTACATGTTGTGTTGTAGAAGTCAATGTGTCAGTACATGTTGTGTTGTAGAAGTCAATGTGCCAGTACATGTTGTGTTGTAGAAGTCAATGTGCCAGTACATGTTGTGTTGTAGAAGTCAATGTGCCAGTACATGTTGTGTTGTAGAAGTCAATGTGCCAGTACATGTTGTGTTGTAGAAGCCGATGTGTCAGTACATGTTGTGTTGTAGAAGTCAATGTGCCAGTACATGTTGTGTTGTAGAAGCCAATGTGTCAGTACATGTTGTGTTGTAGAAGTCAATGTGCCAGTACATGTTGTGTTGTAGAAGTCAATGTGTCAGTACATGTTGTGTTGTAGAAGCCGATGTGTCAGTACATGTTGTGTTGTAGAAGTCAATGTGTCAGTACATGTTGTGTTGTAGAAGTCAATGTGTCAGTACATGTTGTGTTGTAGAAGTCAATGTGCCAGTACATGTTGTGTTGTAGAAGTCAATGTGCCAGTACATGTTGTGTTGTAGAAGTCAATGTGTCAGTACATGTTGTGTTGTAGAAGTCAATGTGCCAGTACATGTTGTGTTGTAGAAGTCAATGTGTCAGTACATGTTGTGTTGTAGAAGCCAATGTGTCAGTACATGTTGTGTTGTAGAAGTCAATGTGCCAGTACATGTTGTGTTGTAGAAGTCAATGTGTCAGTACATGTTGTGTTGTAGAAGTCAATGTGCCAGTACATGTTGTGTTGTAGAAGCCAATGTGTCAGTACATGTTGTGTTGTAGAAGTCAATGTGTCAGTACATGTTGTGTTGTAGAAGTCAATGTGTCAGTACATGTTGTGTTGTAGAAGTCAATGTGCCAGTACATGTTGTGTTGTAGAAGCCAATGTGCCAGTACATGTTGTGTTGTAGAAGTCAATGTGTCAGTACATGTTGTGTTGTAGAAGTCAATGTGCCAGTACATGTTGTGTTGTAGAAGTCAATGTGCCAGTACATGTTGTGTTGTAGAAGCCAATGTGTCAGTACATGTTGTGTTGTAGAAGTCAATGTACCAGTACATGTTGTGTTGTAGAAGCCAATGTGCCAGTACATGTTGTGTTGTAGAAGTCAATGTGTCAGTACATGTTGTGTTGTAGAAGTCAATGTGTCAGTACATGTTGTGTTGTAGAAGTCAATGTGCCAGTACATGTTGTGTTGTAGAAGTCAATGTGCCAGTACATGTTGTGTTGTAGAAGTCAATGTGCCAGTACATGTTGTGTTGTAGAAGTCAATGTGCCAGTACATGTTGTGTTGTAGAAGTCAATGTGCCAGTACATGTTGTGTTGTAGAAGTCAATGTGCCAGTACATGTTGTGTTGTAGAAGCCAATGTGTCAGTACATGTTGTGTTGTAGAAGTCAATGTGCCAGTACATGTTGTGTTGTAGAAGTCAATGTGTCAGTACATGTTGTGTTGTAGAAGTCAATGTGCCAGTACATGTTGTGTTGTAGAAGCCGATGTGTCAGTACATGTTGTGTTGTAGAAGCCAATGTGTCAGTACATGTTGTGTTGTAGAAGTCAATGTGCCAGTACATGTTGTGTTGTAGAAGTCAATGTGTCAGTACATGTTGTGTTGTAGAAGTCAATGTGTCAGTACATGTTGTGTTGTAGAAGTCAATGTGCCAGTACATGTTGTGTTGTAGAAGTCAATGTGTCAGTACATGTTGTGTTGTAGAAGTCAATGTGTCAGTACATGTTGTGTTGTAGAAGCCAATGTGTCAGTACATGTTGTGTTGTAGAAGTCAATGTGTCAGTACATGTTGTGTTGTAGAAGTCAATGTGTCAGTACATGTTGTGTTGTAGAAGTCAATGTGCCAGTACATGTTGTGTTGTAGAAGTCAATGTGTCAGTACATGTTGTGTTGTAGAAGTCAATGTGCCAGTACATGTTGTGTTGTAGAAGTCAATGTGTCAGTACATGTTGTGTTGTAGAAGTCAATGTGTCAGTACATGTTGTGTTGTAGAAGCCAATGTGTCAGTACATGTTGTGTTGTAGAAGTCAATGTGCCAGTACATGTTGTGTTGTAGAAGTCAATGTGCCAGTACATGTTGTGTTGTAGAAGCCAATGTGTCAGTACATGTTGTGTTGTAGAAGCCGATGTGTCAGTACATGTTGTGTTGTAGAAGTCAATGTGTCAGTACATGTTGTGTTGTAGAAGCCGATGTGTCAGTACATGTTGTGTTGTAGAAGTCAATGTGCCAGTACATGTTGTGTTGTAGAAGCCAATGTGTCAGTACATGTTGTGTTGTAGAAGCCAATGTGTCAGTACATGTTGTGTTGTAGAAGTCAATGTGTCAGTACATGTTGTGTTGTAGAAGTCAATGTGCCAGTACATGTTGTGTTGTAGAAGCCAATGTGTCAGTACATGTTGTGTTGTAGAAGTCAATGTGCCAGTACATGTTGTGTTGTAGAAGTCAATGTGTCAGTACATGTTGTGTTGTAGAAGCCAATGTGTCAGTACATGTTGTGTTGTAGAAGCCAATGTGCCAGTACATGTTGTGTTGTAGAAGTCAATGTGTCAGTACATGTTGTGTTGTAGAAGTCAATGTGTCAGTACATGTTGTGTTGTAGAAGCCGATGTGTCAGTACATGTTGTGTTGTAGAAGCCAATGTGTCAGTACATGTTGTGTTGTAGAAGCCAATGTGCCAGTACATGTTGTGTTGTAGAAGTCAATGTGTCAGTACATGTTGTGTTGTAGAAGCCAATGTGCCAGTACATGTTGTGTTGTAGAAGCCGATGTGTCAGTACATGTTGTGTTGTAGAAGCCAATGTGCCAGTACATGTTGTGTTGTAGAAGCCAATGTGCCAGTACATGTTGTGTTGTAGAAGTCAATGTGCCAGTACATGTTGTGTTGTAGAAGCCAATGTGTCAGTACATGTTGTGTTGTAGAAGTCAATGTGTCAGTACATGTTGTGTTGTAGAAGTCAATGTGTCAGTACATGTTGTGTTGTAAAAACCAATGTGCCAGTACATGTTGTGTTGTAGAACCAATGTGCCAGTCCCATTTGTGTTGTGAAGCCAATTTTTCCATTTCATGTTGTGTTGTAGAAGTCAATGTGTCAGTACATGTTGTGTTGTAGAAGCCAATGTGCCAGTACATGTTGTGTTGTAGAAGCCAATGTACCAGTACATGTTGTGTTGTAGAAGCCAATGTGTCAGTACATGTTGTGTTGTAGAAGCCAATGTGTCAGTACATGTTGTGTTGTAGAAGCCAATGTGTCAGTACATGTTGTGTTGTAGAAGCCAATGTGTCAGTACATGTTGTGTTGTAGAAGCCAATTTTCCAGTACATGTTGTGTTGTAGAAGTCAATGTGTCAGTACATGTTGTGTTGTAGAAGTCAATGTCCAGTACATGTTGTGTTGTAGAAGTCAATGTGTCAGTACATGTTGTGTTGTAGAAGCCAATGTGCCAGTACATGTTGTTTGTGAAGTCAATTTTTAGTACATGTTGTGTTTTTAGAAGTCAATGTGTCATTTCATGTTGTGGTGGTTCAATGTGCCAGTACATTTGTGTTTAGAAGTCAATGTGTGACATTTTTTGTTGTAAAAATTTAGAATGTTTTTTTAAATTTTATTGTTGTGTTGTAGAAGCCAATGTGTCAGTACATGTTGTGTTGTAGAAGCCGATGTGCCAGTACATGTTGTGTTGTAGAAGCCAATGTGTCAGTACATGTTGTGTTGTAGAAGCCCAATGTGCCAGTACATTTTTGTGTTTGTAGAACCCAATGTGTCAGTCATGTTTTTGGGTGGCCCTTGTAGGTCTCATTAAGCAGGGTTACAGATCGAAGGGATCCCCCAGGGCTGGATCTGGTGGATCTTCCATGATCTGCCCTTTGAGTACTTGGTAAGTTTCATTGTTGTGATGTCATCTGGGACGTGTGATTCTTCACATTGAGCATTTATTCTTCTTCTGTATTACTTATGTGGTTGACAGTGTTACCAAGTTCCCCACTCAGGGAAATTCAAACACGCAGGTTGACAGTGTTACCAAGTATACATCAGGGTAATGTCACCAACACGAGGTTGACAGTGTTACCAAGTATACATCAGGGTAATGTCACCAACACGCAGGTTGACAGTTTTAAACCAAGTATACATCAGGGTAATGTCACCAACACGAGGTTGACAGTGTTAACAAGTATACACTCAGGGTAATGTCACCAACACGCAGGTTGACAGTGTTACCAAGTATACATCAGGGTAATGTCACCAACACGAGGTTGACAGTGTTACCAAGTATACATCAGGGTAATGTCACCAACACGAGGTTGACAGTTTTAAACCAAGTATACACTCAGGGTAATGTCACCAACACGAGGTTGACAGTTTTAAACCAAGTATACATCAGGGTAATGTCACCAACACGAGGTTGACAGTTTTAAACCAAGTATACACTCAGGGTAATGTCACCAACACGTAGGTTGACAGTTTTAAACCAAGTATACATCAGGGTAATGTCACCAACACGTAGGTTGACAGTGTTACCAAGTATACACTCAGGGTAATGTCACCAACACGTAGGTTGACAGTGTTACCAAGTATACATCAGGGTAATGTCACCAACACGCAGGTTGACAGTGTTACCAAGTATACATGCAGGGTAATGTCACCAACACGCAGGTTGACAGTGTTACCAAGTATACATCAGGGTAATGTCACCAACACGAGGTTGACAGTTTTAAACCAAGTATACACTCAGGGTAATGTCAAACAGGGTTGACAGTGTTACCAAGTATACACTCAGGGTAATGTCACCAACACGTAGGTTGACAGTGTTACCAAGTATACACTCAGGGTAATGTCACCAACACGCAGGTTGACAGTGTTACCAAGTATACACTCAGGGTAATGTCACCAACACGTAGGTTGACAGTGTTACCAAGTATACACTCAGGGTAATGTCTCCTACACGCAGGTTGACAGTGTTAACAAGTATACACTCAGGGTAATGTCACCAACACGTAGGTTGACAGTGTTAACAAGTATACACTCAGGGTAATGTCACCAACACGTAGGTTGACAGTGTTAACAAGTATACACTCAGGGTAATGTCACCAACACGCAGGTTGACAGTGTTACCAAGTATACACTCAGGGTAATGTCACCAACACGTAGGTTGACAGTGTTAACAAGTATACACTCAGGGTAATGTCACCAACACGTAGGTTGACAGTGTTAACAAGTATACACTCAGGGTAATGTCACCAACACGTAGGTTGACAGTGTTAACAAGTATACACTCAGGGTAATGTCACCAACACGTAGGTTGACAGTGTTAACAAGTATACACTCAGGGTAATGTCTCCTACACGCAGGTTGACAGTGTTAACAAGTATACACTCAGGGTAATGTCACCAACACGCAGGTTGACAGTGTTAACAAGTATACACTCAGGGTAATGTCACCAACACGCAGGTTGACAGTGTTACCAAGTATACACTCAGGGTAATGTCACCAACACGCAGGTTTACAGTGTTACCAAGTATACACTCAGGGTAATGTCACCAACACGTAGGTTGACAGTGATACCAAGTATACACTCAGGGTAATGTCACCAACACGTAGGTTGACAGTGTTACCAAGTTTACACTCAGGATAATGTCACCAACACGCAGGTTGACAGTGTTACCAAGTATACATGCAGGGTAATGTCACCAACACGCAGGTTGACAGTGTTAACAAGTATACACTCAGGGTAATGTCACCAACACGTAGGTTGACAGTGATACCAAGTATACACTCAGGGTAATGTCACCAACACGTAGGTTGACAGTGTTACCAAGTTCACACTCAGGATAATGTCACCAACACGCAGGTTGACAGTGTTACCAAGTATACATGCAGGGTAATGTCACCAACACGCAGGTTGACAGTGTTAACAAGTATACATGCAGGGTAATGTCACCAACACGCAGGTTGACAGTGTTAACAAGTATACATGCAGGGTAATGTCACCAACACGCAGGTTGACAGTGTTAACAAGTATACATGCAGGGTAATGTCACCAACACGCAGGTTGACAGTGTTACCAAGTATACACTCAGGGTAATGTCACCAACACGCAGGTTGACAGTGTTACCAAGTATACACTCAGGGTAATGTCACCAACACGCAGGTTGACAGTGTTAACAAGTATACATGCAGGGTAATGTCACCAACACGCAGGTTGACAGTGTTACCAAGTATACATGCAGGGTAATGTCACCAACACGCAGGTTGACAGTGTTACCAAGTATACACTCAGGGTAATGTCACCAACACGCAGGTTGACAGTGTTACCAAGTATACACTCAGGGTAATGTCACCAACACGTAGGTTGACAGTGATACCAAGTATACACTCAGGGTAATGTCACCAACACGTAGGTTGACAGTGTTACCAAGTTTACACTCAGGATAATGTCACCAACACGCAGGTTGACAGTGTTACCAAGTATACATGCAGGGTAATGTCACCAACACGCAGGTTGACAGTGTTACCAAGTATACACTCAGGGTAATGTCACAAACACGCAGGTTGACAGTGTTACCAAGTATACACTCAGGGTAATGTCACCAACACGCAGGTTGACAGTGTTACCAAGTATACATGCAGGGTAATGTCACCAACACGCAGGTTGACAGTGTTAACAAGTATACACTACTACGTGCAGGTTGACAGCCTGAGCTGTGTGCTAGCTCCTGGCCACAGTGATGATGTTACACCCCCCCACTGCTGCTATGTAATCAACTTACTGAAGGGTCCAACAATAGACACTCCACACACACCATCGCACAACCATTGTCCCACCCATTCACTCCTGTCCACCCGTGACATGTGATCACATTTGTACAGTCTACTTTGGTTTCATCACTTGACATTGTGAAATCAGTATACGTTATATTACTAAATGAAGAAAGCTGAAGTTTTTCTATTGAACAAATACCAGTGGCTGACTACACAAGCCTCAGACAGTGTGGGCAGGAAGCAGTGGCAGCATGTGTGGTTAGAATTGATGAAGTGATAGGTTTAAAGAAAGTAAAGGTAAGTTCTTATATAGAACAGTGTCCAGTCCTCAGGACTGCTCAAGGCACTTTACACTTACACCATGGCAGAACTGTTCAATCAAACACGATCTTGTCTTCTCTGGGAAGCATTCAGCCACAGAGCAGTTAGTGCACAAAGACTGTTTTATACACATCCCATCACTGTCTATAGCCAGGTACTCATGTATATAGCTGTGTGAATAAGAACAATGTAGAGTGAATTAACATGCCCAGGGTTTGACACGGCAGCACAGGATTTGAAGGTTGTTGTCTTAGTCAAGAGACCAAACTCTAGCCATTGTGTATAACTCAGGTTGTTGTCGACAGAAGTGTCATGTCATGTTGTCATGTGTTGTTGTAGGTGCGTGTCATCGACTGTTTCCTCCTGGAGGGGTGTAAGGTGTTGTACCGCGCCGCTCTCGCCATCCTCATTCTCTACCACAGACACGTGGGTGAGTCACCCTACTGGGGCGGCACTGGGGCGTTATGTTGTATTCCAATCACCAGTTGTTTACCAGTGGTCAGCTGATTCCAGGTCAACTGACCACACCAGCGTGTTGATGTGTTTACACTTAACACTTCACTGTGTGAACACAGCATCAGAGCACCCGGTGTTGTAGATAGATTTCATGTCACCCTCCCCCATCTTAAGGGTGACATCCAAGAGTCAGAAGACATGTTAAAAATTCCTTTTGCTTAGGATTGTTGCCAGTCCTAGAGGGGTTTGAATCTACTTCCCCAGAGGAAAAGTAATGCATCAGAGCTGAACCATCAATGCAAGATGGATTATTGTGCATACATTATACATAATTTGTGAGCTGAATGTTTTATGCACACACAATACATTGTTTGTAAACTGTATATTTGTTTGATATTAAGATCATACATGGTTTGTAGATTAAGTTTGTTTTTTGTACACACACTATACATGGTTTGTAAGCTGTATGTTTGTTTATGCACACACCATACATGGTTTGTAAACTGTATGTTTGTTTATGCACACATTATACATGGTTTGTAAACTATATGTTTGTTTATGCACACACTATACATGGTTTGTAAACTGTATGTTTGTTTATGCACACACTATACATGGTTTGTAAACTGTATGTTTGTTTATGCACACACTATACATGGTTTGTAAACTGTATGTTTGTTTATGCACACACTATACATGGTTTGTAAACTGTATGTTTGTTTATGCACACACTATACATGGTTTGTAAACTGTATGTTTGTTTATGCACACACTATACATGGTTTGTAAACTGTATGTTTGTTTGTATGTGCCAGTGAGAGGAGCTGAGCACAAGGTGGACTCAGACTTGGCGCGGTCCATCAGTCAGTTCTGTGAGGACATTCCAGTCGGGGTTGACGAATTCTTCAAGGTACGACCCTTTCTTTTTCTTTCTTTGGCCTGCGAGGTCTGTCATGTAAGGTGTAGATGTGTAAATGTCACGACCCTGTCACATGACTGTTGCAGGTGATGTTTGGCCTGTGAGGTCTGTCATGTAAGGTGTAGATGTGTAAATGTCACGACCCTGTCACATGACTGTTGCAGGTTATGTTTGGCCTGTGAGGTCTGTCATGTAAGGTGTAGATGTGTAAATGTCACGACCCTGTCACATGACTGTTGCAGGTGATGTTTGGCCTGCGAGGTCTGTCATGTAAGGTGCAGATGTGTAAATGTCACGACCCTGTCACATGACTGTTGCAGGTGATGTTTGGCCTGCGAGGTCTGTCATGTAAAGTGTAGATGTGTAAATGTCACGACCCTGTCACATGACTGTTGCAGGTGATGTTTGGCCTGCGAGGTCTGTCATGTAAGGTGTAGATGTGTAAATGTCACGACCCTGTCACATGACTGTTGCAGGTGATGTTTGGCCTGCGAGGACTATCGAGGAAGATGTTGCAGTCTCTGACGATCAAGAAGGAGATGTACGTAAAGAGTCTGCGACGCAGTGCTACCCTGCCGCAGTCTATTCCACAGTCCGTGTCATGTGACACACTCAACCTGATGGTGGCACCCTCGGTGGCAGCACCGACGGCGGCGGCACCAATCGACATGCAGGAGTTGCAGGACATCGGCTCAACTCTGGTCACTCCTGAACAGGTGGGTGGGTGGGTGGGTGGGTGAGTGCGTGCGTGCGTGCGTGCGTGCGTCGTGCGTGCGTGCGTGCGTGCGTGCGTGCGTGCGTGCGTGCGTGCGTGCGTGCGTGTGTGTGTGTGTGTGTGTGTCTGAGTGTTGTGTTGTGTGTCGAGCGCGGCGGCGGTGGCGGCGGGCGGGCGGGCGGGCGGCGGGCGGGCGGGCGGGCGGGCGGGCATGTTACATGTTATTTTATTGTGATTCTGACAAATGATGTTATATCAGTGTTTTGTGGTGTCAATAGGTGTGATTAAAAGTTAAAAAAAATCAGTCTATTCTTGTTAAATTGATTATCATGTTGCATTTGAATACCACTGTATATGGCTTGTATTTCAACTTTGGCTGCCAGCTGTTGCATGAATGATTGTTTTGTAGGAATTGTGTTATTACATGTAAATAATACCGCATTTGCCTCCATCTATGTGTGTGTCTAGCAGTGTATGTTTTGTGTCTGGCAGTGTCTGGAAGTGTCTGTGTGTGTTTGGCAGTGTCTCTGTGTGCCTAACAGTGTCTGTGTGTGTCTAGCAGTGTCTGTGTGTGTGTCTAGCAGTGTGTGTGGCAGTGTCTGTGTGTGTCTGGCAGTGTCTGTGTGGGTCTGGCAGTGTGTGTGAGTCTGGCAGTGTCTGTGTGTGTGTGGCAGTGTCTGTGTGTGTGTCTGGCAGTGTCTGCGTGTGTCTGGCAGGTCTGTGTGTGTGGCAGTGTCTGTGTGTGTGTCTGGCAGTGTCTGTGTGTGTCTGGCAGTGTGTGTGTGTGTCTGGCAGTGTCTGTGTGTGTGTGTCTGGCAGTGTCTCTGTGGGTGTGTGTGTGTGTGTGTGTGTGTGTGTGTGTGTGTGTGTGTGTGTGTGTGTGTGTGTGTGTGTGTGTGTGTGTGTGTGTGTGTGTGTGTGTGTGTGTGTCTGGCAGTGTCTGTGTGTGTGTGGAAAAGGCTGCTAACAACTAAAGTAACATTTGTTGTCTGCACCACATTGCACCATCAGTTTTAGTGGCACTAGTAGCAATGCCATGTGGTACACTTTACTTGGCCTGGTATACTTAGGCACTACATCACAGTGTACTTAGGCACTGTACTTGGGCATTGTACATAGGCCCTGGTATACTTGGGCACTACATCACAGTGTACTTAGGCACTGTACTTGGGCATTGTACATAGGCCCTGGTATACTTGGGCACTACATCACACTGTACTTAGGCAGTGCAATGCACTAGAGTTAAACACTACCTTTGTACTACTTAGCCAGTACTGTATGTGTGCTATGCTTAACCAGTAGAGTACATGTACTGTGCTTAGCCAGTACTGTATGTGAGCTGTGCTTAACCAGTGCAGCATGTGTGCTGTGCTTAGCTTAACCAGTACAGTAGGTATGTTGTACTTAGCCAGTACAGTAGGTATGTTGTACTTAGCCAGTACAGTATGTATGCTGTTCTTAGCCAGTACAGTAGGTATGTTGTACTTAGCCAGTACAGTATGTTGTACTTAGCCAGTACAGTAGGTATGTTGCACTTAGCCAGTACAGTAGGTATGTTGTACTTAGCCAGTACAGTATGTTGTACTTAGCCAGTACAGTAGGTATGTTGCACTTAGCCAGTACAGTAGGTATGTTGTATTTAGCCAGTACAGTAGGTATGTTGTACTTAGCCAGTATTATCATTGTCTAACATGTGTTTACGATGACACCGATCAGACAGCCTCCCTTTGATGTGTCATGTTATCCCCTGGTGGTGGTGCATGCAACTAATCGTGCTGCGTTTACCATGTGCTTCCCCCCTTACAGCGAGGGTGTCGGCCGCGGGCACGTTCTCTCGGCTTCACACCATTTACTAACTTTCGCTCCGTCGTCTTAACGACCAAGGATGTAAGTATGACTGCGTAGTCACGTAGTCATGTCGTGTAGTTGTTGTTGCATGTTTTACTCATTCTACTACTGACAGTGGAGTGTAGAGTAGTTGTAAGTGAATTTAACATTTTCAAACAAGGTTGTTGGTTCATAGAATATTTTATAGCAAGGTTGTTGTTCCGTGGAATATTTTATAATTATGTTGTTGTTCATAGAATATTTTGAAGTGAGGTTGTTGTTTGTGAAATATTTGTAAAAATGATTGTTGTTCATAGAATAGTTCGAAGCATGTAAATAAATCAGTATTTTATTAAACACTTTGTATTTGAACATCAGTGAGCTCTGTTCTTGATCGATTAAACTTAAAATGGAGAGAATTTTAAGGAAGTGCAGCGAAAAATCAAACTCAATAATGGCTGTATCATCAGAATTGCCAACATTTGACAACAGAATTAAATATGGAAGGGATCAGCAGTGAAATATAGCAGGGGTCAGCAGTGAAATGTAGCAAGGGTCAGCAATGAGGTATAGCAGGGGTCAGCAGTGAAATGTAGCAGGGGTCAGCAGTGAGGTGTAGCAGGGGTCAGCAGTGAAATGTAGCAGGGGTCAGCAGTGAAATGTAGCAGGGGTCAGCAGTGAAATGTAGCAGGGGTCAGCAGTGAAATGTAGCAGGGGTCAGCAGTGAGGTGTAGCAGGAGTCAGCAGTGAAATGTAGCAGGGGTCAGCAGTGAAATGTAGCAGGGGTCAGCAGTGAAATGTAGCAGGGGTCAGCAGTGAGGTGTAGCAGGGGTCAGCAGTGAAATGTAGCAGGGGTCAGCAGTGAAATGTAGCAGGGGTCAGCAGTGAGGTATAGCAGGGGTCAGCAGTGAAATGTAGCAGGGGTCAGCAGTGAAATGTAGCAGGGGTCAGCAGTGAAATGTAGCAGGGGTCAGCAGTGAAATGTAGCAGGGGTCAGCAGTGAAATGTAGCAGGGGTCACCAGTGAAATGTAGCAGGGGTCAGCAGTGAGGTATAGCAGGGGTCAGCAGTGAAATGTAGCAGGGGTCAGCAGTGAGGTGTAGCAGGGGTCAGCAGTGAAATGTAAATCAGCATGAAATGTAGTCAGTGAGCTGTCAGCAATGAGGAATTAAGGAAGTGCAGCGAATAAATAGTAAGGGTCAGCAGAATGAAATTAAAGAATTAAATAGCAGGGGATCAGCAGTGAAATGTAGCAGGGGTCAGCAGTGAAATGTAGCAGGGGTCAGCAGTGAGGTGTAGCAGGGGTCAGCAGTGAAATGTAGCAGGGGTCAGCAGTGAAATGTAGCAGGGGTCAGCAGTGAAATGTAGCAGGGGTCAGCAGTGAGGTGTAGCAGGGGTCAGCAGTGAAATGTAGCAGGGGTCAGCAGTGAGGTGTAGCTGGGGTGAGCAGTGAAATGTAGCAGGGGTCAGCAGGGAAGTGTAGCAGGGGTCAGCAGTGAAATGTAGCAGGGGTCAGCAGTGAGGTGTAGCAGGGGTCAGCAGTGAAATGTAGCAGGGGTCAGCAGTGAAATGTAGCAGGGGTCAGCAGTGAGGTGTAGCAGGGGTCAGCAGTGAAATGTAGCAGGGGTCAGCAGTGAAATGTAGCAGGGGTCAGCAGTGAAATGTAGCAGGGGTCAGCAGTGAAATGTAGCAGGGGTCAGCAGTGAAATGTAGCAGGGGTCAGCAGTGAAATGTAGCAGGGGTCAGCAGTGAGGTGTACCAGGGGTCAGCAGTGAAATGTAGCAGGGGTCAGCAGTGAGGTGTAGCTGGGGTGAGCAGTGAAATGTAGCAGGGGTCAGCAGGGAAGTGTAGCAGGGGTCGTCACGTGTGTAGATAATACAAGCTCACTATCAGGGTCACATCAGGATGGGGTAAAAGTGGCCTGATTATAGAGATGACATCATTAGC
This sequence comes from Ridgeia piscesae, assembly GCA_025642075.2. NCBI lineage: Eukaryota > Metazoa > Annelida > Polychaeta > Sabellida > Siboglinidae > Ridgeia > Ridgeia piscesae. The sequence continues at coordinate 4,607 of JAODUO010001427.1, read as the reverse complement.
AGGACTAATTTTGCATATATGACACTATGTGCTACTGTCCCATGTTGGCCCTAAATGTTAGGTGGCTGTATTGAGGAGGTGCCCACCAAGCATGGTGTGATTCTGCTGTCAGACAACACAACTAGTGTTTCTAATAGTGAACGTTCATTTGTTCAGTTGATGTCTCTGAATTTACTACTTCTCATTTATGTCGAATTCTTACTTTTGATCTTACCTGAGTTCACCTTTTGTATTTTCCTACTAAATGTTGTGTTTGTGTGCTTACTAATCTGGCATTGCTGATACTAACGTAATCACTAACAGAGTTGCTTGTGTTACTAACATACTTCTGTACTTCTGGTACTGATGGTCAAAACGCTTCAAACAAGGTTAAATGTGATGTTTGTGTGTTTTGGTGTATATTGAACTGGTGCTGCCCCTGGTGTGTGTCATTAAATATTTGGTGACCTTTAATAACATCGTCGGGTCACCAGGTCTCTTGCAGCATTCGCTGACATCTGTACCAGTGCTGATCTCTGCAGTTGCCTTGTGACGATACTCACTGTATTGTTACAAATACTCTTGTGCTGACCTCTGGTGGTGTGTTGTGATCCTGTGCTGACATGGTGGTGTATTGTGATCTGGTGCTGACCCCTGGTGGTGAGGTGCGACCCAGTGCTGACCTCTGGTGGTGTTTCAGTGGCAGGAGATCTGGGACTGGTTGCCGACGCGGATCACACTACAGCAGCCTGAGTTGATCTACACAACGGCAGAACACGGCACTAGTCTGAACACATTCTACAGCAGGGTGGACGGGGAAGAACCCTCACTACTGCTCATCAAGACCACTAGGAACGAGGTGAGTCTAACACCCTCTACAGTAGGGTGGACAGGGAGGAGCCCTCCCTACTGCTCATCAAGACCACTAGAGACGAGGTGAGTCTAACACCCTCTACAGTAGGGTGGACAGGGAGGAGCCCTCCCTACTGCTCATCAAGACCACTAGAGACGAGGTGAGTCTAACACCCTCTACAGTAGGGGGGACAGGGAGGAGCCCTCCCTACTGCTCATCAAGACCACTAGGGACGAGGTGAGTCTAACACCCTCTACAGTAGGGTGGACAGGGAGGAGCCCTCCCTACTGCTCATCAAGACCACTAGGGACGAGGTGAGTCTAACACCCTCTACAGTAGGGGGGACAGGGAGGAACCCTCCCTACTGCTCATCAAGACCACTAGGGACGAGGTGAGTCTAACACCCTCTACAGTAGGGGGGACAGGGAGGAACCCTCCCTACTGCTCATCAAGACCACTAGAGACGAGGTGAGTCTAACACCCTCTACAGTAGGGGGGACAGGGAGGAACCCTCCCTACTGCTCATCAAGACCACTAGGGACGAGGTGAGTCTAACACCCTCTACAGTAGGGGGGACAGGGAGGAACCCTCCCTACTGCTCATCAAGACCACTAGAGACGAGGTGAGTCTAACACCCTCTACAGTAGGGGGGACAGGGAGGAGCCCTCCCTACTGCTCATCAAGACCACTAGAGACGAGGTGAGTCTAACACCCTCTACAGTAGGGGGGACAGGGAGGAGCCCTCCCTACTGCTCATCAAGACCACTAGAGACGAGGTGAGTCTAACACCCTCTACAGTAGGGGGGACAGGGAGGAACCCTCCCTACTGCTCATCAAGACCACTAGGGACGAGGTGAGTCTAACACCCTCTACAGTAGGGGGGACAGGGAGGAACCCTCCCTACTGCTCATCAAGACCACTAGGGACGAGGTGAGTCTAACACCCTCTACAGTAGGGGGGACAGGGAGGAACCCTCCCTACTGCTCATCAAGACCACTAGGGACGAGGTGAGTCTAACACCCTCTACAGTAGGGGGGACAGGGAGGAACCCTCCCTACTGCTCATCAAGACCACTAGGGACGAGGTGAGTCTAACACCCTCTACAGTAGGGGGGACAGGGAGGAACCCTCCCTACTGCTCATCAAGACCACTAGGGACGAGGTGAGTCTAACACCCTCTACAGTAGGGGGGACAGGGAGGAACCCTCCCTACTGCTCATCAAGACCACTAGGGATGAGGTGAGTCTAACACCCTCTACAGTAGGGGGGACAGGGAGGAACCCTCCCTACTGCTCATCAAGACCACTAGGGACGAGGTGAGTCTAACACCCTCTACAGTAGGGGGGACAGGGAGGAGCCCTCCCTACTGCTCATCAAGACCACTAGAGACGAGGTGAGTCTAACACCCTCTACAGTAGGGGGGACAGGGAGGAGCCCTCCCTACTGCTCATCAAGACCACTAGAGACGAGGTGAGTCTAACACCCTCTACAGTAGGGGGGACAGGGAGGAGCCCTCCCTACTGCTCATCAAGACCACTAGAGACGAGGTGAGTCTAACACCCTCTACAGTAGGGGGGACAGGGAGGAGCCCTCCCTACTGCTCATCAAGACCACTAGGGACGAGGTGAGAACAAGTCTCAGCTGTGTCAACAGTCACCCTATGAGATGCAACGATCAAGTTACCTCACTGAGGTCACCTATAAAGTATGTCTCAATGAGGTCATTCGTAAAGTATGTCTCATTGAGGTCATCCATAAAGTATGTCTCACTGAGGTCATCCATAAAGTATGTCTCAATGAGGGGTGTGAGGCATGTTTACAAAGACATATGTGTTTGTAGATCCTGATGATCCATGTGTTTGTAGATCCTGATGATCTGTTGGGTCCTGTGATCCTGTTGTAGATCCTGATTATCCGTGTGTTTGTAGATCCTGATGATCCGTGTGTTTGTAGATCCTGATGATCTGTGTGTTTGTAGATCCTGATGATCCGTGTGTTTGTAGATCCTGATGATCCGTGTGTTTGTAGATCCTGATGATCCATGTGTTTGTAGATCCTGATGATCTGTGTGTTTGTAGATCCTGATTATCCGTGTGTTTGTAGATCCTGATGATCCGTGTGTTTGTAGATCCTGATGATCCGTGTGTTTGTAGATCCTGATGATCCGTGTGTTTGTAGATCCTGATGATCCGTGTGTTTGTAGATCCTGATGATCCGTGTGTTTGTAGATCCTGATGATCCGTGTGTTTGTAGATCCTGATGATCCGTGTGTTTGTAGATCCTGATTATCCGTGTGTTTGTAGATCCTGATGATCCGTGTGTTTGTAGATCCTGATTATCCGTGTGTTTGTAGATCCTGATGATCCGTGTGTTTGTAGATCCTGATGATCTGTGTGTTTGTAGATCCTGATTATCCGTGTGTTTGTAGATCCTGATGATCCGTGTGTTTGTAGATCCTGATGATCTGTGTGTTTGTAGATCCTGATGATCCGTGTGTTTGTAGATCCTGATGATCCGTGTGTTTGTAGATCCTGATGATCCGTGTGTTTGTAGATCCTGATGATCCGTGTGTTTGTAGATCCTGATGATCCGTGTGTTTGCAGATCCTGGGTGCGTACTGCTCCATAGACTGGTCTGTGCGTAAGGACCAACAGAAGGACCTGAGCTACTTTGGGACCGGCGAGACGTTTGTGTTCACCCTGGCCCCTGAGAGGACCCAGTACCCGTGGGTGGGGGTGAGTCTGGGGGCCCAGACACGCACCACCGCACACATGTTCATGGCCGCCAACAAGAAGATGTTGCTCATTGGAGGGGGGTGAGTGTGTACACATGCTCTTGTTTTATTGCATTATTAGTTAATAACAATAGCAAACACTGTTTGTTTATGATAACCTCATAAAATATACAGTTTATTAGTTTATTTTCAGAATGAGTGTGACTATAAAATAATAGCGTAAAAGTAAATGTACGAATTAACTAAATAAAATCATATGTTGAATACTGCAGTGAATTTTTTTTAACATTCAAATTTAAAATCTCAGTTTGCACAAGTAATATTGGTAAATTATATAGCATCAATTAATAAAAAATTAAAATGCTGTTAATATTTTGTAAAAAATGACCTTACTTGGGTACATAGTTTGGGAAGTGTACAATGTTTAGACCCATCAGCTGTGAGGCCTGGTTTCACACTGGTGTCATGTGAGAGGATCAGATCATTTGGCTGTAGATAGCGAGGAGATGGCATCCTTATCTGGTGTCTGTTTGAAGTACATGTACATGGTCTGCTTCATGTTACATGGCCTCCTTCATGTTACATGGCCTCCTTCATGTTACATGGCCTCCTTCATGTTACATCAACACCCACAGCGAGTTTTACCTACAGCCGCTCAGAATTATGATAACCATAATAATAGCACATTTCTAAATAGAGTTGTATCCTAATAATAACACATTTCTAAATGGAGTTGTATCCTAATAATAACACATTTCTAAATGGAGTTGTATCCTAATAATAACACATTTCTAAATGGAGTTGTAGCCTAATAATAACACATTTCTAAATGGAGTTGTAGCCTAATAATAACACATTTCTAAATAGAGTTGTATCCTAATAATAACACATTTCTAAATGGAGTTGTAGCCTAATAATAACACATTTCTAAATGGAGTTGTATCCTAATAATAACACATTTCTAAATGGAGTTGTATCCTAATAATAACACATTTCTAAATGGAGTTGTAGCCTAATAATAACACATTTCAAATGGAGTTGTA
>JAODUO010001426.1:97500-100000 GCA_025642075.2 Ridgeia piscesae | reverse complement strand
CGTTTGGGCTTTTCCACGACCATCTCCTCCCTGCTTTCTTCTGGAATATGGCATTCATGATTGTGTACTTTCTTGATGTAGCCCATTCTACCGCGTTATCGCCTCTTTCGTTTTTTGCTTTCGAGCCCAACTTTGCCCGTTCCCGTTTCAATAGGATTTGTTCTATTCCGTATTTGCGCATTGCAGTCTCCCATCACTATCGTGTAGTGGTTTGGTTTTCCTATAGTCTCACCGACGTCGTTGTAGAAGCTATTTATGTTTTCTTCTGTTTTCCCACCAAGATTCTAACGATCTTATATGCGGCAGAAAAACAGCGAGTAGTGTGTTTCATATGGGTCAGTTCGCTCAGTTCACATTGCGCGCGTTCTGGTTGGTTTTGTGTATTCCTCGATCCGACGACGCTCCCGCCTGCCTGGTCGCACTGTCTAATGCACGTACCGCGTGTTTACGTCCAGCAACCAATCGCAACGCAGATAGCATTGCAAGCAGTGCCTTAACAACAATTTGATCCGGTAAGGCGAGGTCGCAGCCTGGACGCCATGGAGGCAAACCACAATAACCTAGTACTGGCGTTACATAATCATGCAAGATTTTCTATTTCATGACAGCCACAGTAGTTAAAAAAAACCCCCACAAACATTTCGACACTTGTAATAAAATAAACTGTGTTCAGACATATGAAGTAACACTTCAAACCTCAGCGAGACAGTGGACATGTCAGACACTTGTAATAAAATAAACTGTGTTCAGACATATGAAGTAACACTTCAAACCTCAGCGAGACAGTGGACATGTCAGACACTTGTAATAAAATAAACTGTGTTCAGACATATGAAGTAACACTTCAAACCTCAGCGAGACAGTGGACATGTCAGGCACTTTTTAATAAAATAAACTGTGTTCCAAAAAGGTTTTGGGCATGTCAGACACTTGTAATAAAACAAACTGTGTTCAGACATATGAAGTAACACTTCCACTGTCTCGCTGAGGTTTGAAGTGTTACTTCATATGTCTGAACACAGTTTATTTTATTACAAGTGTCTGACATGTCCACTGTCTGCTGAGGTTTGAAGTGTTACTTCATATGTCTGAACACAGTTTATTTTATTACAAGTGTCTGACATGTCCACTGTCTCGCTGAGGTTTGAAGTGTTACTTCATATGTCTGAACACAGTTTGTTTTATTACAAGTGTCTGACATGTCCACTGTCTGCTGAGGTTTGAAGTGTTACTTCATATGTCTGAACACAGTTTATTTTATTACAAGTGTCTGACATGTCCACTGTCTCGCTGAGGTTTGAAGTGTTACTTCATATGTCTGAACACAGTTTATTTTATTACAAGTGTCTGACATGTCCACTGTCTCGCTGAGGTTTGAAGTGTTACTTCATATGTCTGAACACAGTTTATTTTATTACAAGTGTCTGACATGTCCACTGTCTCGCTGAGGTTTGAAGTGTTACTTCATATGTCTGAACACAGTTTATTTTATTACAAGTGTCGAAATGTTTGTGTGGTTTTTTTTAACTACTGTGGCTGTCATGAAATAGAAAATCTTGCATGATTATGTAACGCCAGTACTAGGTTATTGTGGTTTGCCTCCATGGCGTCCAGGCTGCGACCTCGCCTTACCGGATCAAATTGTTGTTAAGGCACTGCTTGCAATGCTATCTGCGTTGCGATTGGTTGCTGGAAAGTAAACACGCGGTACGTGCATTAGACAGTGCGACCAGGCAGGCGGGAGCGTCGTCGGATCGAGGAATACACAAAACCAACCAGAACGCGCGCAATGTGAACTGAGCGAACTGACCCATATGAAACACACTACTCGCTGTTTTTCTGCCGCATATAAGATCGTTAGAATCTTGGTGGGAAAACAGAAGAAAACATAAATAGCTTCTACAACGACGTCGGTGAGACTATAGGAAAACCAAACCACTACACGATAGTGATGGGAGACTGCAATGCGCAAATACGGAATAGAACAAATCCTATTGAAACGGGAACGGGCAAAGTTGGGCTCGAAAGCAAAAAACGAAAGAGGCGATAACGCGGTAGAATGGGCTACATCAAGAAAGTACACAATCATGAATGCCATATTCCAGAAGAAAGCAGGGAGGAGATGGTCGTGGAAAAGCCCAAACGGTGTAACGAAGACCGAAATTGACTACATCCTAAAAAACAGACTAGACATCGTCACAGACATAACAGTCATCAACCAAGTCAACATTGGAAGTGACCACAGAATGGTCATGAGCATCATCAAATTGGACGTAGAGGTGGAAAGGAAACAAATAATGACCAAGATGCAACCAAGAGTATATGCCACACAAATACAATCAAAGAAGATCGAATTCCAACTCGAATTGAGGAACCGATTGGAGACACTACAAGATCTAGACGACATCGACACCATGAGCAAAAACCATCACAGGCATGATCCAACAAAGCGCGTGAAGAATGGCTAAGGAAACGGCGACGATAAACAACGAATAGAGTA
>JAODUO010001426.1:0-92500 GCA_025642075.2 Ridgeia piscesae | reverse complement strand
AACTTACCTTTTAATAAATACTAATATAGCTATTAAAAAGCAAGTTAGCTTCACACAATTATGCCAAGCTTAGGAGCCCATGTATCTTAGCTTGTATACCATGCTATTTTAAGGAGAATTGTATAAAATGATGCTATATAAAGTTGTTTTAATAAATCACCAAAATAATAAATGCAGTTATATGTTCATTTTTGATTCAACACATTAGGAATGTACCATCATGAATACTATGTTATGTCTACACAACTGTGTATCACTCGTCTTCATTAGGTGGCCATGAAGGGATGTTGCAAGTGTCTCAACATCTCATCTCCCACCTATTTTGCAGCCAACCTCTCATGTTTTACAACAGAAAAACATTAAAACTAACTGAGCACCTGTTGCTTCTAGTATAATTTTAATGGTGGGAATTATTTCAGAAAGTTATTTAAGAGAAGATGACTTTCAAAAAATTCAATCACTCACAGTATATCATTGTATTTCAGTAACACTTACCATACAGTCCAGATAAGATTCAAAGAAGAATGACAGCCAACTCTCTTCCTTATTTACATCAGTGATTTATCAACAATATCAACTCCACAGTCTGACTTTGTTTACTCCACCAGGAGTGTTGGCCAGTACTTAAACAAGACAAGGCTGGGTAGCATGCACCATGAGATCGTCAAGGATAACTTTGGAATATTTTTTATCTACAACTCATGCATACCTCCAACAATGACATACGCCGCGGAAACGTGGGCCCTGTCCAGCCAGGCAAAGAGCAAGCTAGCAACCCACAAGCTTTGAAAGAAATATGTTAAGCATGACATAGACGGATTGGAAAACACACATCTGGGTGGCAGAAAAGGCAAAGACGTTATTGAGCAAGTCAGAAGACGGAAGTGGACCTGACCATTTTTCAAAAGAATAACCATCTTTTAATTACAGAAACATACATTCACCATCGGTATTTTGGTTGATATTTTGATGGTCAAAACGCAAATATTTGGATAACATGTTTGGAATAAACAACGTAAACAGAGACGACGCCAAGTTTGACAGATAACCGGAACTCATGAGAAGAGGGTTCCAATCGACTCTATAGGTGTCGCTGCGGACTATCAGAATTACCGAATTGGACAGACATAGGATGTGCCTGCGCCAGTGACGTAAGCGGTTTACGTCACTGGCGCATAAGTCTCAAGATGGCAGCGCCCTGAATCCAGTATGGAGTGTTTCTGTTACAATTATACTAGAATTTTCTAATGTTTATTAACGATCTGTATGCACAATTACTATGCACAACCAATATAGTATACCGATGTAAGTAAATTATGTGAATCTCTCACTGATTGGAGTATCCATTTAAGGGGAGCATTGCTTAAATGGCCGACAACATTAATTGTTCCCATACCTCAGGAACTCTTTCACGTTGAGCCGTAATCTTGGGTTCAAATTATACACATCTTCCAGGGTACCGATTTCAAACATGTACTCTTTGGGGCGCCACAGATGACCTAGCAACATGCTCCCTCCATTCCTCTCGCCTCTCAGCCTTCCTCATGGCGGCGCCCAGCATCATGCCAGTCCATTCCGGGATATTGTCCTCCCATCTCTTTTTCGGTGTGCCTCTTCTTCTCCCTCCTTGCACTGTGCCCTGCAGGATTGTCTTGGCAAGCCCTGTAGATCTTGTTACGTGCCCGTACCATTTCAGTTAGCATCGCTTTCCTGTGGTCAAGAGGTCTTCGTGGTGCCCAATGGCTTGCCGAGTTCTGTTTCGCACCTCTTCGTTGGAGATGTGGTCTCTGTAGGTGATGCTGAGGAGCTTTCTGAGGCATCTCATCTCAATGGCCTGTATTCTTCTCTCTGTGTCTGCTGTTAGTGTCCAAGACTCACAGGCGTGTAGGAATAAGACATGACTAGGGAGCGCTATATTCCTGTCATTCCAGATGGTCTTGAGTTTGGCGAGTGCTGCTGTGGCCTGGGCGATCCTGGCGAGAATTTCAAGTTTTGATCCTCCATCTGCGATGATTGCTCCCAGATATGTGAACCTGTTGACGCAATCTAGTTTCTCGCCGTTGACCCTGATGTCAGTGCTGATGTCATTGGTGTTGTTGGTCATCAGTTTGGTCTTCTCTGCATTGATCTGCATGCCGAAGGCTGTAGAAGTCTTGTCAAGGCGCTCCACCAAGTCTGCAGATGCAATCGTTGCTCTTTCTACCTGCGCAACATTAAAATCAATTAGCCGCTTTCTTCCCAGACCGACAAAGGGAATCGTTGCCAATGCCATTATCAGTCACATCACGGCTTGACTACTGTAACGCACTCTGCGTCTGCAGTTAACATTGCCCGTCTACAGCGAATAACGCGGCTGCCAGGCTGATTATGCGTAGCCCGCGTAGCGACAGTTACTTGTTATGCGAACTCCACTGGCTGCCCATTGTGTTCAGAGTTGATTTCAAACTGCTTGTATTCACTTACAAAGCCATGCACAACGACGCGTTAGGGGAAATGTGTGAATTCATGTCAATCAACCGACAAGAACACTGCGCTCTGCGAACAAAAACATGTTAGAAGTGAAGCGTACCCGTACCAAAGCTGGAGACTGCTCGTTCGCTATCGCTGCTGCGTCCCTATGGAACAATTTACCAATGGTCATTAAGACTTGTGACAATCTCACCAGCTTCAAACGTCTACTGAAGACACATTGTTTTCGTATTGCATATTAGTGTAATTCGACATGAACATTATTATTTGTTTACTAGATTATTTCGTAATATTATCAATACATAATTATACACTTATTTATTGGCATTATTGTTACGAAATTATTATTATTATTATTATTATTATTTAACAGTTTTAACATATACTAAACTATTTATTACTAATAATAATTATACCTATACCGTCATTTATCAGTATAATAGTAATGTAATTACACACTAGACCGATTATTATGTATTTTATGACTAATACGTAATTTATTTAAAAGTGCTACGCTATTTAATTTTATTTTATTTATTTATATATATACCTATACATATATGTTTTTACATTTATTTTAAAACATTAGTATTTGTCTTATTGTATACATATATCTTTTTATGTCTTTTAAATTGTAATATGTAATATATGTAATATTATAGATGTGGCGCTATACCAAATAAGTATATTATTATTATTTTAAAAACTTACCTATGGCTACCATAGATGTAAGACAAGGACGTAATATATTTTAAATCGTTACATCCAAAATGTATTGTTGACAGAATTATAGCAACTCTGAGTGATGTAGTTTCAAAGGTATGGGCAAATGTTCGTTTAGACGGCCGCCATTTTGTGAAATGGCCGATATGAAGTTCTATGAAAATCAAAACAAATTGTCAAATCAAGTCATCAAGCAATATTATACCATGACCACTCGTGACGCGTTCAGAAGTCTGCAGATGATAGCTGGCGATGTTAATGCCATGCCAAATTAAAAGATTATAACACTATTTGAGGATAAAGGTGTACAGTTCTATACTCGTTTCGACAGTGTTTATATCCAAGATGTGTGTGTGTGTGTGTGTGTGTGTGTGTGTGTGTGTGTGTGTGGTGCGTGCGTGCGTGCGTGCGTGCGTGCGCGCGCGCGTTTGTGTGTGTGCTAGCGTGTGTGTATGTGTATGTGTATGTGTATGTGTATGTGTATGTGTATGTGTATGTGTATGTGTATGTGTATGTGTATGTGTATGTGTATGTGTATGTGTATGTGTATGTGTATGTGTATGTGTATGTGTATGTGTATGTGTATGCGTATGCGTATGTGTTTGTGTGTGTGTGTGCGCGTGCGTGCGTGCGCGCGCGTGTGTGTGTGTGCTTGCTTGCGTGCGTGCGTGCGTGCGCGCGCGCGTGTGTGTGTGTGTGCTTGCGTGTGTGTGTGTATGTGTTTGTGTGTGTATGTGTGTGTGTGTGTGTGTGTGTGTGTGTGTGTGTGTGTGTGTGTGTGTGTGTGTTGTGTGTGTGTGTGTGTGTGTGTGTGTGCAAGCGTGCGTACGCGTATGTGCAAATTATGTTGTTGTTCACATAATGAGATGTTTGCATTTATGGGGTTACTTCCGTGCTAGAGAAATGCCATATATTGACAAGGCTCTCCCAGACTTTCTTATTAAACTATCAGTGTGTATATGTGTACAAGTGAATAACTTGATTCAGAATTATGCGCGCTTACAACGAGTGACCCCATGGTGCCAGAGCTAACCCCATACCTCTCTGTTTCCGCAGACATCGAAATCCCGAAGCATGGCAGTACGAGGTTGTCGTAGGAGAACACAGACTCGCAATACCCGAGGGCACGGAGACAGTGCACCTAATAAGAGAGATCTACGAGCACCCTTTGTATAACAACATCACGAACAATCATGACCTAGCCCTCTTGAGGATGGAGGAACCTATCACATTCACTCGCGAGGTGATGGCCGCTTGCCTGGCGGAGAGTTACCATGACATAGACAGTTTCCAATGCCATGTGGTTGGCTGGGGATTGACTAATGGTGAGTTACATTTCTCACGGCGCACGCCCTTCATTTCGCGCCATCACTGTCACCATACCTTGCAATGTGTTGTATATTTCACGTTTTAAAGAAGCATCACAATTTCTGCTTTTCATTTGCACTGTACGTAGAAAAAAAATTAAATAAGTAAAGAAAATCGTTCGCACTACATTGACCATTGTACACATCTCTGGCATCAGTTTTGTTTAGTACAAAAACGAAATAGTTATTTTGGTATGACAGACAATGCTTGATGTATGGTTTGCAAAAAGCTGACAAAACACAATTCTATTCCTGAAGGTTGTGTAAACACGTTACAAAGTAAAAATATTATTGCATGTGTATTATGCTACAAACTGGGTATCAACATTGAAAACTGCAAAGTTCCAAGCATTGTCCCTGTTGCATTACAGTGCACAGTATACCCGCTGATCATTTAAAGTCACACAATCACTAGTTCACTTAATTTTGCGGTTAAGCGCAAAGTTGGTAATGCAACTCTTCGTGATCATTAAGTGCTCATGCTAAGCATAATACTTTGGTCCACGCGTGCCCACCCACTCGCGCAGAGAAGCACACACGCACACACGCGCACACACGCACACACGCATACACGCATACACGCACACACGCACACGCGCACACGCGCACACGCGCACACAAGTGTTGCCTCAACACATAACCCCTGGAGAGACATTGTATATAATATATATATATATATATATATATATATATATATATCTATATATTATATGGGTATATATATATATATATATATATATATATATATATATACATATAAATATATACCCATATAATATATATATATATATAATATAAATGTATATATATACATATAATATATACCATATAATATATATATATATATTTATATATATCATATATGGGAATATATGTATATATATACCCATATAATATATATATATATATAATATATATATATATATATATAATATATATATATATATATATATATATATATATATATATAAACATATATATATATTATATGAATATTCATATATAAATATATATATATATATATATATATATATATATATATATATATATATATATATATATATATATATATATATATACAATATTATATACATATATTACATATATTTTAGATATAAATATGTATATATGTGTATCTAAAAAAATATATATACGTATATCCCTGAATACGGATATATAAACTCGCGGACTGCGGAACCGAAATCAACAATATTCGGATTACCAAAAACCGGTTAAGAGCAATTTCAAAGTCATCTTGGCCATCGAGGTCTCGCGAATATTTTTCAAAATCATGTAATTACGCAGATTTACGCAGATGTATTTATTTGATGTTAAGTATAAATAAAGAAAAGGATATGTTAATTATACAACAACATTGTCTATGCAAAGGTGAACTGAACATGATATAAAAGTTAGGAGATGATATGACATTACCTTGTAAGATTGCATGGGTGTTGCCAGGGAAGTTATGGTGGATGTGTAATTTTGTGGGAAAGTATGTAGTGAAAGAGCTTACATGCAATCACGTGAGCATATGTGAGCTTATGCTTCAAATTAACAACTGTGAAGTAATATGCCACAATGTACACATGTCGTGCAATGGCTGATCGGAAGACAATACGTTTGCTGAATATAAGGATGTGTTAAGCGAAATACAGCAATTAATACACACCAGTAGTATAGTAGGGCCGTGTCAAGGGATGGTGGCGGTGTGGAGCGGAGAGGATCAAGGATCAAGGGTTGAAGGTGGAATATGTGACGCCATAATTTGTTAAATGTCACGGACAAATATCAAGGTCAAATGTCACACAGCACGCTCTCGCGGATAGGTCGTGAACGGTCAAAATTCACGTGTCTTATTTTTTTTTAAAGTCAAAAGGGTCAAAAATCATGCAACGCCCCTTGGTGGATAGGTGGTGAACAAGTGCTGCCCCTCCGGTAAGTTCATGAATTAATAACCAAAAAATTCGTGTGTCTGATTTTTGAACCACGTCTGAAAATAGTCAAAGGTCAAGAGGAGATGTCATCAACTACACAATTGAGTCAATATCAAGGTCAAAGGTCAAAGTTAATTAAATATGTCATGATCACGTTCGGCATGTAGGCCACTTGGATCACGTTCATCACATAGGTCAGCTACACATCATTGCGCAAGCGCAATGTTATACTTTTCTATCTATCTTGTGATGTTCCCATGTAATCCAACCAGACAAGTATAAACACGTTTCGAGTTTCCCTAAATGTTAATATACAACCAATAGTGTAAAATCAACAGATAATACATTGTTATATATATATATATATATATATATATATATATATATATATATATATATATATATGTATATATATATATATATATATATATATATATATATATAAATATGTAATTCGAAAGGAGCTATAATCATGAACTTTCATGGCCTAAAGCCAGAACGGAACTCATTAACCAAATACAGTAATGATTTTGAGTATAAACTCTCCCACTTACAATACGACAAAGAAGCTTTCTTGTGTAATATGTAAAAACATGACAATAAATTATCTAATATATACAATGATGTATTAAACATATGTACATCTACCACATTTCCTAGAACAACCTTAATACAACTCGTGGCAAAAGGAAACATCCTATTTGGTCAAATGACATTTATCAAATTGAACCAGGACGCATTATTCTGGCATGAATAATAGCGAATTGCAGGAAGGTCCAAATCAACGTGACATTACGAAACGGACACGTCTAACAAGAGCTCGGTTTCATATAGCGGTTAGAAATACTATGAGGGAAGCGGACATCTTTCGTAATGCTAAGATGGCTGATATGCACTCATGCTAGACACCAGTGAATCATTCGAAAAGATCAATTATACTTAGCTTTGTCAAGAAATGTGTCACCTCTGGTATCAAGACACTGCTTCGTATACTAAACATATTTCAAGTACGATGGAGCTCGAGTACATACGAAGTGCGATCCAAACATTCTCTCACAGTACTAATACAAATGCAAGTTCACTTTAGCTTCTAATCACCGCTTTCATTGATGATCGGTTTTGTATTTGTCTTGATGCACCTCTTAGTTAGGCCTCCGAGGTTTCAGGCACAACAATTATTTTATTAATATTATTAACATTATTGCTGTTGTTGCTGCTGCTGCTGTTGCTGTTGCTGTTATTATCATTATGTTTACCTTTACCATTATCGTTGTCGCTGTCGCTGTCGCTGTCGCTGTCGCTGTCGCTGTCGCTGTCGCTGTCGCTGTCGCTGTCGCTGTCGCTGTCGCTGTCGCTGTCGCTGTCGCTGTCGCTGTCGCTGTCGCTGTCGCTGTCACTGTCACTGTCACTGTCATTGTCATCGGTTGTGAATAGCGATTACTCCGCTGCTCTAGACAGAAGAAAGAATGTAAGGACATTTGAAAGTTTTCCTGTGATGTTAGCGCACAATGCTTTTCCGTCCTGCAGGAACTGGCGATAGGATGGTTTTGCGGCAAGTGCAAGTGGACCTAATTAGCAGAACCAGGTGTAACAGACCGTCGTGGTACAATTACATGATCACTAAGCTCATGTTCTGCGCTGGCCATGAAGGCGGAGGGAGAGATTCTTGCCAGGTAAAAAAAAAACTACCCGACTGACTGATACCGTAGAATTTAGCTTGAAAAGGTTTATTTGTTTTGAATTTTTCTGATTTGTCTCCAGGGTGTATCGGCTAATCTCGCGGTGTCGGGACGATTACAAACCATATATAATCAACACATACATTATAATTATAATCTTCGAGGATATTGGCGCAAAAGAAGTTATTATTATTATTATTATATATTATACATATGTATATATATATATATATATATATATATATTATATATAATATATATATATATATAATATATATATATAATATATACATAATTTATAATAAAATATAATAAATATACTGTGTATATATATATATATATATATATATATATATATATATATATATACAGTATATATATATTTTATTGAATATATACACTATTATCTAACACATGAATAAATCTAATATATATATATATATATATATATATATATATATATATATATATATATATATACTATATATGTATTGATATTGATATTCGTGGTTGAATCAAACAAAACTGTAAATATTAACTACTCAACTCACATATATATATATATATATATATATATATATATATATATATATATATATACAAAACACAACAACTCATATATATATATATATATATATATATATATATATATATATATATATATATATATATATAAATTAGTTGCATGTTTTACATGGTGAGAAAATGTTTGATTCAACCACGCATACGCGCTAAATGTCAGAGAAAACTATTGAGAGGAAAAGTCCTAATTTGCATAAATCCAAGATGACCGCTGGTCAGACCATAAACAATTATTCAGAACTTTAGAATTACGTGTAATAGTAAGTAGAATCCTTCTCTGATGTTAACTGTTCAATTCAAGGTCAAGATCAGAGACTGTAGAAGATCATGCAAATGTCAAAGTTGACCTTTCGGTGAACAGCAAATGGAAACTTCTATAAAATCATATTTTAGTTTATTCATCAATATAAATGAATAATATGACAATATTTGAGACATATGTTCATGAGAAATTAGTATTCAGTCATAATTAAAGGTATTTGGAACACGTAGTCACTCAAGTTACACATAGTCTGTAGTGCAAATATCATTACTAATATGATGTGTGAAAGTCATTGCAGGTATATTACAAGGAATTATACATGTAACAATATATAAAGGATAGCTTTAAACAATAAACAATAAGCATGATGTTTGTATAATCTTAATAAGTGCAGATAACACGTAATAATCTTCATAATAAGCATTTGCCTATTTACCAACATCCAGGTAATCAGGATCAACAAAATCATCCTCGACATCCTCATGCACTCCACGTTTTTCTTTTACATCTTCAACCTCTCATCCTCCAAATTCTTCTCTTTAGCCGTCTCTATCTCGACTCCCTCCTCGTCTTCAACCTAAGCCTCCTCTGTGTTGATGCATGAATTGCAGCAACCGTCTTCATCAGAGCAGTTGCTGTATAATATGCACGAAACACACATTTGTCGCAGCCACATACTTCAGTGCTGTATTTCTTGCCCTGCCCTGCCCTGCCCTGCCCTGCCCTGCCCTGCCCTGCCCTGCCCCCTGCCCTGCCCTGCTGCCCTGCCCTGCCCTGCAGTCTACCCTCACAGTGATTCCCATCAGACAGGTATGGTGGACCTAGGTTAGTCTACGCAATGACAGGAGCTGTGACGGTATCCCAGATCTCCTAGCCGAACTGAGTAATATCGGCTGACTCGTCAGGTGGTGCTTACTGGTCTACCGCTCTCTACAGCATGACCTGTAGATTATCCGGGACCTTTGCAGGAACAGGTTAGTCGATGTTTGATGCAGGACTTTGACTTTGGGCCTATTCTCTTTCTTGATGAAGAGTGTGAAGCGAACAGACTCCATGAATGTCCACGGTGGCTGACCATGCAGTGCTACGAAAAAAGGTTTTTGTCTTTTCCATCGTCGCGCCCACTTCCCCCAATGCATTATCGTAAGATATATTCAGTGAGCAATGTGTTTAGCGCATTGATGTTGGCTTTGGCATATGGATATGAAGTCATGTTGCAATTGCTGAGGGCGTGCACGCCATGCTACTGCAGACACTGTGGCCCAGCACTGTCATATCCCACCGCTCCATCTGCACCTTGCACTCCATTTCTTCCCGATAACCCAATATACAAATAGGGCAAACACGTCTGTGTCGTCTCCAAATATACGGGTCATGCTTTTGCCAGAGTTGGTCGCAGCAGTGACACAGAAGATCGTGGGCAAATCATTACCAAAATTCTCCATCGTCACGAGTCTCCATCATCAAGATGTCTCCTGCATTGAACGTAGACACATGCGCCAGGTTCCGCTTATTGTTCTTGCTCTTCATGGTATACATAATTATGTGTATGTTTCTCTTATTATAAATGTTCTGCCCGTAAATTTCAAATATTCATCATGGTGTGCAATAAATCTGTTACACTAAAAAGGTACGTATTGAAGTTTTTTTATTATACGTGATATTTGTCTGTTTATTACGTCACAGTAATAATTGTAATAAAATAGGGTCATTCCTTGTAACATATCTGCAATGACTATCACACGTAATTATTGAATGCAAGAATTTCCCTTAAAGAGAAATATGAATGCCAATGTTATGATCGATACTTGTACTATGCACTATGTGTAACATGTGTGACTACGTGTATCTCTTTAGATTATAACTAATTACACATTTTATCATGAACAAATGTGTCAAATATTGTAAGATTATCTAGTTATATTCATGAATAAAGTAAAATATAAAAGAATTTGTTTCCATTTACTGTCCACCGAGAGGTCAACTTTGACATTTGCATAACCTTCAGCATCTGATCATGAACCTGAACTGAACATTTCACATCGGAAAGGTGGATTTTACATACCCGTAATTCTAAGACAAATGGTTCTAAAATATTTTTTCAGATCGGACCGCGACTTCGCGTTTCCGGATACAAATTTTGTTAAGGCACTGCTTGCAATGCTATCTGCGTTGCGATTGGTTGCTGGAAGTAAACACGAGGCACGTGCATTTGGCAGTGCGAACTGGAAGGCGGGAGCGTCGTCGGATCAAGGAATACTCAAAACCAATCAGAACGCGCGCAAAGTGAACTGAGCGAACTGACCTATATAAAAACATCACGCGCTGTTGTTCTGCTGCATATAAGATCGTTAGAATCTAGGTGGGAAAAAAGTTATTAATAGAATAAGACGATAACTATCCGAAAATACGATATTGTTTCGATTATGATGCAGTGCTAATAATTATGACATGCATTTAAAACATATGTTTACATTTTAATCACACACATTTTATTTTCGCAATTAATTGTGCTCCCTTGCCAATAATTATTATGACATGCTTTTAAAACATTTATTTCCATTTTAACAACATAACTTTTTTTATTTGTTTATTTTTTACAGTCATGTCCAATCACTGTCATACAAGTCATACATGAAAATGTAAAATAAATAAAAATAAACAGTAAAACCCTTAAATATAAAATAACTTGCACATGGCTAGCTTGTAAAGTACAAGTATTTTTATTTCCAAACAAACAACTGATAATACTAATAATTAATAAATAGACAAAGAAAATATATATTGGTAGATATCTAAAAATAATAAGACAATACAAAACGTAGTCATGAATATTATGATCTGGAGAATCACTGATATTCATAACTGGACATTAAGAGTCAGGTTGAAATAATAGTAATGCTTAATGTGTTAACATTTAAATGTAATATATTTATGACATCATTCAACTCAAAATTAACTTATGCAAGGTTGGCTTGTAAAATACAATGAGTAAATATATATTGTAGTGCCATGAAAAAAAATACGACATAAGCAAATTATCTACCACGACGAACAATACAAGTTATACAATAATACTATTGTAAACACAATTGCTGTAAAACAATTAGAACACACTCATTGAATGAAGCACAAGTAATTTCACTTCACTGCAATTAAGGATGTTTTTCCCACAAAGATATCGCTAGTGTAAAACGCAGAGAATTTGCAACACACACTTAGAGTTGTATATAGCAAGCTGCAGTGCTATACGTTCATTCTACACATACACACACTATCAACAATGAACATAAATAACAAGCAGACTGCCACAGTGCTGTTATGATTTACCAAAAATAATATTTTCTAGGTGTGGAAATGGAATTGATGAAACTTGTTGCAATTCCAACTGTTTCTCACACACATTTGATTGAGGTAAACACAATGTCCACAATGCAATAAATGTAGTGCTTTTTAGCCAAAGCAATGTTTGCAGATACGACATATGCGAGGTTGTGTGGTGCTTGCCTCTTCTTCTTCTTCTTTTCTTCTTCTCGCAAGGACTTGCTGAAGTATTTTTTTCTCTTTACATGTTTGTTCATCAATTAATATAGTTGTATATTCTGTATGTTCACATTGTATTTTACAAGCTAGCCTTGTGCAATTTATTTTATATGTAAGAGTTGTATTGTTTATTTTCATTTCTTTTATATTCTCATGTATGACTTGTATGGAAATTATTGGAAATGACTGTAACAAATAAAATTGATATAGTAAAAATGGAAATAAATGTTGTTTTAAAT
The DNA here is from genome assembly GCA_025642075.2 of Ridgeia piscesae. NCBI lineage: Eukaryota > Metazoa > Annelida > Polychaeta > Sabellida > Siboglinidae > Ridgeia > Ridgeia piscesae. The sequence continues at coordinate 79,699 of JAODUO010001426.1, read as the reverse complement.
GCATGTCATAATAATTATTAGCAAGTGAGCACAATTAATTGCGAAAATAACATTTTTGTAATAAAAATGTAAATACATGTTTTAAATGCATGTCATAATTATTAGCAATGAGATTAATTAATTGCGAAAATAAAACTGGAAATAAATAATGTTTTAAACGCACGTGATATTAATTATTAGCACTGCCTCATAATCGAAAAAAAATCCTATCCACCTTTTATTCTACTAATACAGTTTTTCCAGCTAGATTCTAACGATCTTGTATGCATGCGTAAGAAAAACAGCACGTAATGTTTTTATATAGATCGGTTCGCTTAGTTCACTGCGCGCGTGCTCGATCCGACGACGCTCCCGCCTACCAAGTCGCACTGCCAAATGCACGTGACGCGTGTTTACTTCCAGCAACCAATCACAACGCAGATAGCATTGCAAGCAGTGCCTTAACAAAATTTGAATCCGGAAAGGCGAAGACGCGATCGGACCAGTAGCCATCTTGGATTTATGTAAACTACCCGAGTTGGGTGTGGGTGTGGGTGAGGGTGAGGGTGTGGGTGTGGGTGTGGGTGTGGGTGTGGGTGTGGGTGTGGGTGTGGGTGTGGGTGTGGGTGTGGGTGTGGGTGTGGGTGTGGGTGTGGGTGTGGGTGTGGGTGGGGGTGGGTGTGGGTGTGGGTGTGGGTGTGGGTGTGGGTGTGGGTGTGTGGGATGTGGGGTGGGGGTGTGGTGGGTGTGGGTGTGGGTGTGGGTGGGAGTGTGTGGGTGTGGGTGTGGGTGTGGGTGTGGGTGTGGGTGTGGGTGTGGGTGTGGGTGTGGGAGTGGGTGTGTGTGTGTGTCTGTGTGTTGAAATTAACTAAAAGATGAGGTTGGCTGAGAAAACAACTCAGAGTAGTGATTAGTACAAATAATCCTCATACACATTATATATATACACACACACACACATATATATATATATATATATATATATATATATATATATATATATATATATATATGTATATATAATGTGTATGAGGATTATTTGTTGACATCATCTGATAAGCCGTCACATACATCAATGTGTATGCAGTGCCTCGTTGCAGGGTGACTCTGGAGGGCCACTCGTGTGTAAAGCTAAACAGATACATCAATGTGTATGCAATGCTATATTGCAGGGAGACTCTGGAGGGCCACTCGTGTGTAAAGCTAAACAGATACATCAATGTGTATGCAATGCTATATTGCAGGGTGACTCTGGAGGGCCACTCGTGTGTAAAGCTAAACAGATACATCAATGTGTATGCAGTGCTTTATTGCAGGGAGACTCTGGAGGGCCACTCGTGTGTAAAGCTAAACAGATACATCAATGTGTATGCAATGCTTTATTGCAGGGAGACTCTGGAGGGCCACTCGTGTGTAAAGCTAAACAGATACATCAATGTGTATGCAATGCTTTATTGCAGGGAGACTCTGGAGGGCCACTCGTGTGTAAAGCTAAACAGATACATCAATGTGTATGCAGTGCTTTATTGCAGGGTGACTCTGGAGGGCCACTCGTGTGTAAAGCTAAACAGATACATCAATGTGTATGCAATGCTTTATTGCAGGGTGACTCTGGAGGGCCACTCGTGTGTAAAGCTAAACAGATACATCAATGTGTATGCAATGCTTTATTGCAGGGAGACTCTGGAGGGCCACTCGTGTGTAAAGCTAAACAGATACATCAATGTGTATGCAGTGCTTTATTGCAGGGTGACTCTGGAGGGCCACTCGTGTGTAAAGCTAAACAGATACATCAATGTGTATGCAATGCTTTATTGCAGGGTGACTCTGGAGGGCCACTCGTGTGTAAAGCTAAACAGATACATCAATGTGTATGCAGTGCTTTATTGCAGGGTGACTCTGGAGGGCCACTCGTGTGTAAAGCTAAACAGATACATCAATGTGTATGCAATGCTTTATTGCAGGGTGACTCTGGAGGGCCACTCGTGTGTAAAGCTAAACAGATACATCAATGTGTATGCAGTGCTTTATTGCAGGGAGACTCTGGAGGGCCACTCGTGTGTAAAGCTAAACAGATACATCAATGTGTATGCAATGCTTTATTGCAGGGTGACTCTGGAGGGCCACTCGTGTGTAAAGCTAAACAGATACATCAATGTGTATGCAATGCTTTATTGCAGGGTGACTCTGGAGGGCCACTCGTGTGTAAAGCTAAACAGATACATCAATGTGTATGCAGTGCCTCGTTGCAGGGTGACTCTGGAGGGCCACTCGTGTGTAAAGCTAAACAGATACATCAATGTGTATGCAATGCTATATTGCAGGGTGACTCTGGAGGGCCACTCGTGTGTAAAGCTAAACAGATACATCAATGTGTATGCAATGCTATATTGCAGGGAGACTCTGGAGGGCCACTCGTGTGTAAAGCTAAACAGATACATCAATGTGTATGCAATGCTTTATTGCAGGGAGACTCTGGAGGGCCACTCGTGTGTAAAGCTAAACAGATACATCAATGTGTATGCAATGCTATATTGCAGGGAGACTCTGGAGGGCCACTCGTGTGTAAAGCTAAACAGATACATCAATGTGTATGCAATGCTTTATTGCAGGGAGACTCTGGAGGGCCACTCGTGTGTAAAGCTAAACAGATACATCAATGTGTATGCAATGCTTTATTGCAGGGTGACTCTGGAGGGCCACTCGTGTGTAAAGCTAAACAGATACATCAATGTGTATGCAGTGCTTTATTGCAGGGTGACTCTGGAGGGCCACTCGTGTGTAAAGCTAAACAGATACATCAATGTGTATGCAATGCCTCGTTGCAGGGAGACTCTGGAGGGCCACTCGTGTGTAAAGCTAAAGCGAAAAAAGACCATTACAACTTTGCACGTAGCGAGGACGACGGGTGGTTGTTGTTCGGGGTGACAAGTTGGGGAGCTGATTGTGCTACACGTCATCACCCTGGCGTGTACGTGAAAGTTCCAAAGTTCGTTGACTGGATCAGACGGTTTATGGCAGGTAGGACGCATATTATAACTCACCCTAGTAACATATCTGCCTCTTACCAATGTTAAGTCACATTCTGCAACACCCGATGCATGTCAATATAGCAAGATGAATTATCAAAATTTGTATTAGGGATTATACTATTATGGGGATGTTTTACTATGATCACAATGGACCGTTCCCAAAAAGGTTCGACAGTTGCAGTGTTTCATATACAGAAGGTTCATAATAAGTTCGGTCCGCTAGAAGATAGTGCTGGAAAATCAATATCAGAGGGAATATTGGGCCTTGTAACGGACAACACGTGGTCAAGAGCGACATGCTCATTTACAGCTAACCTTATCTCACATTAGCTAGCGATGCCCTAACATAGTGGATGTTGTTGTTAAGCATAATATGATATGCACATGTCATGGTGGGTTTCTGAGATTGTGCTTAACATGGCAATTCTATTTATGGAAGATATAATTAATTGGTACAAGAGGTATGACCAGAAGAAATCATCACCTACTTAGAATGTTAGACCGCTCTTGCCAAAGTGTCACATCAGAGATTATTGCTTATAGGGGGTGAAACGGTTTAACAGACATTGTCCAAACATACGAACATACCATTTACGGGATATATGACAACGATTTGATGAGCACGGAGAGACGGTATATTGTAAAAAAAATCAAACTTGGATATCATAGATCACTGGGCGCCGCCATATTACGTTCAACTACACTTGGTTTGACTAACTCCTATCTATTCAATGTAAATGTTCGGTGTTTACTTATTTACTTCATCAATAGACATATCTACGGGAAAACCATATGTGTTGCCATAGTGCAAGTAAGGTATACATATTAACAAATCAGTTGTATATGTGTAAGAAATACACAAAATTAATTAAATTGCGACGATTGGTAACAAACGACTCTTTTCAACGGCGGGATTTCGGTACGTGCGAAATGGGGAATTTCGCTGAGTTACATCGAACGATTCATTTGTCGTAGCCACATGACAGAAGTATTTTAAAGTAACTTTGTTTCTTTAAGTTTGGTAGGAAGACATGATGGAGATACTAGGGTATTTTGATAGGTTGATAAAACAGTCCGAAAAGTGGCAAATGTTCAATTCTCGGAAAATTGTTTGTCTATAAATAGGATATGGAACGAAGTACTGTAGTGATTAGTACTGCAAAACAAACATGACTTAGCATTAGCCATTAACGCTAATATGACGGATTCATAGCAATTGTGAATGGTAGCTTCAAAAAATATAACAGGACATCCTTGGATTAATTAGGCGAATTAAATAAAGATAGAAACTAATAATATCGGTGCATGAAACAACAAATTTAGAAAATTGGGCAAATCCGTGCAGGCTACATCGCAATGCACCTAAAATAAAATGAATTGCCAACACTACATACCAGGGGACTGAGTGGAGATGAGATAGACGTGATTAAAATATGAACAGTTATGAAAAGAATTATAGAAATAGTATTTTTCAGTTAGGAAAGTTCAAGAACTTGTTTACATGAAGTTATATATTAGTAACGTAAGCATGTAGATTCAATTAAAAAAAATTGTAATTGCTACTATTTGATGTAAATTGGTGAAACAAATTATCTGCTGACTGTATGATTGCTATTATCGTGAAAATATCTAAAAATGTATTCGACGCCCACATTAGAAGAGCGGAACGTTGGTCTCCAGATAAGCTTCCTTGCCCATCTGCATCTAGAATTAGGTTTCTGAATAAGAGTCTTTATTATTATTATTATTTCCTTTTTTTAAACATTGTTAAAGAATTACCTGTCACAAATGACTGTTCTTGAACGGTCGAATCTAAATAAGTTAGCACGAATGTTGTAATACAACATCCTACTGTTGGGAATACTTATTAGCACTACTATACTAGACGCTCTGTTAGAAGCTGTTTTTAAAAACCTTGATAAAAAGCTATAACAGTTAGATTACATACATACTGCACCGTAGACCTATATTCGATGTTTCTGCTATTATGACTCTTGCCCGTCCCGGTTCGCAATTGTGCTTAATGATCCGTAATACTGTATTCCTTTATGTAGTACTAATGTACGTGTTATGTGTTTATATATTATTACTATTTATAAATCTGTTCTTTTACATTATTTATTTAATATTTCAGGTACTGTATAAATATTGCTATATTATAATTATTATTATATCATGAGACAACAGTGCGGAACATAAAATAGCCTCATACCACCGTTCATGCCAAACATGCAAATTGTGTTTCTCTTCTCCTGCTCCAGAACACGAATGATCGTAGAGGATAGGACGCCGGCGCCCGGACCATCAACATCGATGGCTGACAAGACAATACATGAATCAAAACATATATGGACTGCCTCTGCTGTAATGTGTCTAACACGAAATAATTCGTTTGTAATGTTTAACGTTTTGCATTTATATCAGTGCAATACGTTGTCATTTGCTCACTGTCAGGAAAAAAGGTACGGTTGTGTATTATACAAAAATCTGTTTTCATATTGTAAAACCCACTTGCGTGATAAGATCACGTCATCTGTTCTGTTCTTACATAAATAAAATAAATAAATAAACATATATTGCGCGAAATCTAGTTAAAACTATTCAGGGTGCTTTACATAGACATGTCATTAAAAACAGTTACTTAACCGTCATTAAAAACAGTTACTTAACCGTATAACTAAAGTTAATTCTACGTTATAAAGGTGCATGTAGATAGACTAATAAAAACATAACAAATACAATATAGAAGGCTAAAACCCATAAATCTAAATTTCATTTAAGAAGTTAGAAGTAATGTTCCCTTTAAGAATGGTGCATTCACAAATTGTCTCTTCATTTAACTATCACTGCACCAGTTAAAATACTGTAAAAATATAGTGTCTTTAAGGCACTCTTAAAAGCGACCTCGTTGTACAGTTCTTGTACTGAAAATGTAGTCGGTGTCAAAGGCCCGGAGCAACTGCGGGGAAACTCGCGTCTCCAGCTTTGCAGTTTGTCTTAGGTCTTTTAAGTTGTTTGGTTCCCGCTGACCGAAGTGATCTGGTTGGCATGTAGATGCAGATAAGGTCACGCAAGCACACTGGTTCCCAACAGTTGACCGCTCTGTGGACGAGTAGCATTATCTTAAAACAGACACGATCCCGTAGAAAATAAAAAGAACGAAACGCCGCATGCTATAGTAAAAGATAAATGTTGTAATTCAACAAAATAAAAAGAACAATAAATGCATTGAAAAAACCATCGAGATATCAGTTACTTTTTATATTATGCTATTATATGCATTGTCAAATGAAACTTCAATACACGGTAGATTCGATAATGTCAGTTAAACTAACACACACCTTGTTAGAGTGGCATAAACAGTAGGCACTGAAATAAATGTCCTGTTTTTCAACCGTCCCCCACAACCTTTCATATTAAAGAGAGTGTACCTGCTGCTTGTTATTATTCAACAATGTTATATAACGTAAATTAAATATGTTGTATCGTACCGACAATCAAAATATGCTTTAAAGAAGCAAAACCAACTTTTGTATTTAACCGTCCAATGTTTACAGCAATAATCGATGCAACACAAGACACCCCTACCACACCTCCGAAAGCGCTTTGCATTGTGTAAACAAGTGATAAGGTACTGTATAATTCATTTTGTACCAACTAAAATGAGTCATTAAAATTAATATATATGAGCTGCCAATACGATACAACATATTAACATATTGACATGCATGTACGAAGTCCACAAACAATACTCAAAACGAGGTGGGACGACATCCTGGACCGAGTATGCATTCCAAACTTGCAAGCTGCGGGCCGAAAGTTGGTGCTAACCTTTGACATGTACGAGTCATGCGCAGTATGCATAAACCGATGACAAACGGAAGTAGAACGACGTTCTGGACCGGTTGACGTTCCAGGTAGTCACACGGGTATACAAGTTATCCAACCGCCGGACGATTTTATAAATAAAATCCAACTTCATCCCGATACATGCTAAACTGACGGAGATGCGATGCCACAAACAAACAAACAAACAAACAAACAAACAAACAAACAAACAAACAAACAAGAAAACAAACATACTGAAAACAAACACACATACACAAACAAACACGCTAGCTCGCTCGCTCGCACGCACTCACGCACTCACGCACTCACGCAATTAAGGCTGTAACCAAGTTGATAATTTTTTCAATATGAAGTACTAATAATTAAAACAAGTGAACTGCGGGCCGTCATCCTCAAAAAAGTATACTACTAACAAAAGAATGACATTGTAAACAATGACTTTTGTGTTGGTTCAATGTATAGAATTTATAAAACTTATATCGCTGCAAAATATCGGTAATAATACACAATAAATGTTCAAATTAGTATTCTTGCAAAAAAACTGTTGTGTCACATTACTCACACAAATGTATCGTACCACACCCCTTTACCATATATGCCTTTAATGATAATGTAAACCTATTTAAATTTGGTGCATTTTTTTACAGAAGTTGGAATTGCATCCCAGATGACCGGATCTTTACATAATAAACTGTTGAAGTTATTTTACTAGAGCTAACAATAGAACGAATATTGCACGTTAGTCCTGTTTGATAAAAATGAATATCATAGGTAAATGTAAATATATCAGATAATGAATGTGGTAGACTCCCATGGATATAATTATAAATACATTTTCCAACTTCGATTTAATAAACATCATGCAATTTTATCAAATTTAAGCGAATAAAGAGGGGATGTGAATGTTCCCTGTAGTTTGAATGGAACGAACTATATATATTTGCCCAATAAATAATTTTTCGATATAGGTTTTTATGTGGATCCCCACATAATTATCCCGTAGGTCAAATATGGATACACTAAGGTGAAATAAATTGTTTTTAAGTGCAGCTACTGGAAGATAGCAGTTAACTGTATTGATTATGTTTAAAGCACTAGTTTGTTTGTTTTGCATGCATTTGTGTGTTCTTGCCAATTAAATTTGTCGTCTATCTGAAGGCCTAAAATGTTATACATTTTGTTCGCTGAAATATATTATTTGATATCATTAGTACTAAATCTTCTTTCAGTAGGTCATTAATATATAAAATAAACAAAAGCGGACAAAGGTTAGACCCTGTGGGACACCATGTGTGACACCCTGCTGGAGTGAATCACTGTTGTTGTATTTGACGTACTGTTTTCTGTTTGAAAGGTAGCTTTTAAACCATTTTATAGGAGTACCCCTTATTCCATAATATTCTAGTTTATGTAGTTAAATATGGTGGTTTATAGTATCAAATGTTTTACTTAGATCCAGAATAACACTCACGATTGAGTCCTTTTTTATCAAGTGCATTACAACGTCACTAGTAAAAGCAGTAACAGCATTGATTGTTGAATGTTTCTCACGAAAACTATATTGGTTAATCTTCAATGTATTGTTTTTCTGTATAAAATCATAATTATGTCCTTCTATATACAACTTTTCCCAATATTTTACAAATTGAAGGTAGCAGCGATATTGGTGTGTAATAAAATATTCATTGGTAGCTTTAGACTTATAGACAAGTATAACCTTTGTTATTTTGGTTTCGTCAGGCACTATTCCTTCACCTATTGACTTATTTTTTAAAGTAGTTATAGGCAATGCAATTTGCTCTCCTAGTAATGTCATAAGGCGGGAGCTACAATTGTTATAACCAGAACTGCTCCTAGGTTGGAGAGACATTAACATGTGCTTAATTTCACTTACATCAGTCGGACTTATAAAAGAGACTTCTTGGATTGTGCTTGCAACAATTCAGAATACATTTAGAAAACATTCTTTAGGTTGAGGTATTGCTTTTGCATAGTCTGTACCAACATTAGTAAATAAATTACAGAATATATTCGAAATTTGGTTAGGATCCGTTGTTATTCCATAATTATATTTAAAATGTACCGAAATGTTTGATTTATTATTGCTTTTCCCAATGATTGTTCGAAGAAATTTCCAAGTTTTTTAGAGTCATTCTTAAACAGGTTTAGCTGATCAGCATAGCATTTTGTTTTTGCGATTTGTTTTAACGTATTACATATATTTCTATACTGTATATACCTGTTATGTGTATGCTGTGTCTTAGGTTTGCCTATGCATTTCTGAAAGAGTTTATTTGATGTTAATGATGACTTTAGTTAGCCTTTAGTCATCCACTCATTCCGTGTTACATAACTTGGGATTGATTTTAAAAATCTTTTCTGGTGCGGATGTGGGCTAATAAAATAATTGCTAAATGCTAAAGCTGACCAAAGAATAAAAAGAACGCATCGTATTTTCATCCAAACACTGAATTCGTCAGATCGACGACTTGTCCCAAGAGGTAGAGTGGTACAGTCCCTGAAGTCCTCACGATATATTGGAATTATCACAGACAGTGGTTTGACATTGGTAAAACAGGTGAATGCGATCTCTAAGTCCCGCTTCTACCACATCCGAAATATTGACAAAGTCATGCAATATATCACAGATGATGCCTTTAAGATTCTAGTCAAGTCCAGTCATAATCAACATAATCGCCTGGACTATGGAACCACGTTGCTGCAAGGTTTGCCTCATACACTTATTGACTGATTGCAACTTATACATAACTGCGTTGCTCATCCAAGTATCAGGACACGCAAAAGCGAACATCTAGCGCCTGGGTTACGATAAGTCCATTGACTGTCAGGAAACTACCGGTCCGCTTTGAGGTTAACATCTGCTCGTACAAGGTGCTCAACGGATTGGCACCGTCATACACGAATTACATTGTTTAGAAGTATCGGCCAACTTGTACCCTACGATAAAACGTGTAGTTACTTCTGTTCATGCCAGTAACACGGATTGTAACCTATGGTAAACATTGTTTATAGTCGACACGCATACAGCCATTCTATGCTTGCCCGAGAACATTAAATTACTGAACACTCTAAGCTATTTCAAGCATACGATTGATTCACACTCGTTTTGGTGACTATTCTATTATTAAATTGTATCCGTAATATGTTATTCATATGTGTGTAAATCGCATGTGTTTATTAATTATTATTATTATTATTTAAAAATCTGCACTTCTACACTATTTATTTAATATTTAATATTAATTTTTATATTATTAATAATATATATTATACAGTATTATTGAAATCATGCAGGTCTATGTAAAGTGCCCGGAAGCAGTTTATAATATATCATACTCCTTTCTGAATAAGACCAAGATAGGCAAATACATCACTGTTGTAATACCAAACTGGCCTCTCTCTCTTTCTCTCTCTCTCTCTCTCTCTCTCTCTCTCTCTCTCTCTCTCTCTCTCTCTCTCTCTCTCTCTCTCTCTCTCTCTCTCTCTCTCTCTCTCTCTACGTATCGACTTGAAAGTACCAGTGAAAGTTGCATGTGCCAATATCGGATCAGCGGTAGATGTACCCCTTTTCATCCACACACCGAACTTACCCTCATTGTGTTTAAGACCGTCCGCCTGCTGCAAGTAGCTATAACTTGTGATATTGTGGTGCACACATACACGACAGAATAGTGAAGAGAAGTGGCACTAGTAACTCCATCCCGGCCACTCGTCTCATCGAGCATGCGTCCATCATCGTGCTGAGGTCTAATCTAACACGCACTCAACGATCGTACAACAAGGGTACTTTGCGTCTCACGGCACAAACGTCTCGTATCTTTTGAAAACAGTTATGTAAAATGCATTATGAGACTTACATGGGGCCGGTCTTTGAGTTTAGTTTCAGTGGTCAGTTTAAGGCGACCATCTGATAAATGTTTCTTTGCCAATCACTACTAATAAACAATCTAACACACAAATTGGGAGTTTGAATTTGCTCTTAGAATCAAGTACTCGCGGTTAAGATTGCGCAATTTACACAAATTTATTAACTCTTTGGCTGTAGGCGACTTGCAACTGTTATCTGTCATGAAAACAATGCCATGATCGTAATAATTCGGCCAGCACTTCTTGGTTGACGCAACCATTTGTATGGTGTAACATTGTAATGTGATATAATGAAATTGTAGGTCAAATCATAAGAACATGCCAAATAAATTAGTAACATTTAATAACTGTTAGTTTTCTTGCTGTAATAAAAACTATGCTTATCATTTAAATAAACACATTGAGACTGCATTACACCGTCGAGGAATGTGTGCATAATTTAAATTCTTCTAAACTATTTAAAATAATACAGAAACATTTTCTGATGAACATAAAATTGCTAAATTAATTATTATCTTTAAGAAATATAATACTATATCATTTAAATATTATATATATATATATATATATATATATATATGTATATATATATATATATATGTATATATATATATATATATATATATATATATATATATATATACATCATCATATTAAAACAGACAGACAGACAGACATACAAACATGCAGACATGCAGACACATACATACATACATACATATATACATACATATATAAATACATGCATGCATGCATACATAGATACATATATACATAAATACATACATACATACATATATACATATATACATACATAGTTATTACATACATAGTTATTACATACATACATACATACATACATACATACATACATACATACATACATACATACATACATACATACATACATACAGACAGACAGACAGACAGACAGACAGACATTCATACATACACACATATATACATAATATAACATACATACATACATACATACATACATGCATACATACATTCATACATTCATACATACATACATACATACATTCATACATACATACATACATACATACATACATACATACATACATACATTCATACATACATACATACATACGTACATTCATTCATTCATTCATACATACATACATACATACATACATACATACATACATACATACATACATACATACATTCATACATACATACATACATACATACATACATACATACATACATACATACATACATACATACATACATACATACATACATACATTCATACGTACATACATGCATGCATACATACAAACATGCATATATACAAACATATATTAAAAAGAAATAAAAATATTTTCTCCCGTTAAACGTAGCACTTTTCAAAACGTCGACTATCAGAACAAGGCATTGTGCGGTGCAGTGCGGTGTGTCAGTAGATCTTTGTACCCGACTGGAAGGCAGTTACGTGTACGTGTCAGATAAGCATTGAGAACGTCGTGGGAAACATACCCGATGTGACCAGTTACAGCGATGGAGTTGCTGCTCTTTCTTCTCTTCGCAAGTAAGTTAATATCATGTGTTTATAACTGCGACACATGACATATATACACACACACACAACACACACACACACACACACACACACACACACACACACACAACATATATATATATATATATATATATATATATATATATATATATATAACAAGATAACTTATATTACGACTAAATCATTGGAAATCAAGCCCAGAGACGTATCAATATAAAAGGGTTAATCTATATCAGAGTCAATAAACAATTCAGTTGTCAGCAGATTGATTGATACGCCAGGGAGCTACGGTGAGTAGGCAAAGATGCAATGACACCGTTTTAAAAGACGACGGAAATTAACAATAAAAGGAAGCATGTTCCAAAGAGTAGGTGCTGCTACAAATAAAGGTGTATTTCCAATACTAGTATTGACTTTAGGGACAAAAGGTAAATAAGAATATGAACAGGTTTCCTTACAGGAAGAAGCAAAGAATGTAAATACCATGGCTGCTTACTAGAAAGTGCTTGGAAGTAATGGTACATATTTTAAAGATAATACGATATCGGATAAGATGTCAATGCAGAGACTTTAGCAGCTGCACAGAAAGAGTAAAACGTGGAGATCTTGCTTAGCAATTCTGAACACATTGTAATTTTGTGATATCCTTAAGAGCAACATTTTGAAAACGGAAATTATAATAGCCTAGTCTACCCGTGAACAGCGCAGTTGCAATTGTCTTAGCAACAGACAGGTGAATCCCGACTAATACGCTGTAAATCACAAATAATAACACGTTCAACAGATCTTAGAAGTGTGTTTTCTAAAACTAACGTTATCATAAAACATTATTCCTAAATACAGCGTTGAAAATACAGACACAACACGCTTACCAACTACGGGTATAAAGAAAATATTCTTACTTTTTCATGCTGTAATAAGAAACTCTGTCTTATCTGTATATGGCTTTAAACTACTGTCGGTCATCCAGTGAAAAATGGCAAAAAGACAATAATCTACGTAACTGCAAGGAACAATTGGCATCTGGTGTAGTCACGTATAGATAAATCTGTGTATCGTCTGATGATGACTCAACTGATGTCTATTAATAACTTAACTCAATGGAGTTGTGCTAAGTGTAATATGTAACGGTCCCAAACGTGAACCCTGTGGTGATGAAAACAATCCCCAATCTTTCTGGTGTCTACCACTAAGATACGATTTAACCAAACAATGTGTGTGTGTGTGTGTGTGTGTGTGTGTGTGTGTGTGTGTGTGTGTGTGTGTGTGTGTGTGTGGGTGGGTGTGTGTGTATGTGTGTCTCTTGTGTGTGTGTGTGTGTGTGTGTGTGTGTGTGTGTGTATGTGTGTGTGTGAGTGTGTGAGTCTGTGAGTGTGTGAGTGTGTGTGAGTGTGTGTGTGTCTGAATGTGTGTATGTGTGAGTGTGTGAGTGTGTGTGAGTGTGTATGTATGTGTGAGTGTGTGAGTGTGTGAGTGTGTGAGTGTGTGAGTGTGTGAGTATGTGTGAGTGTGTGTGAATGTGTGTGTGTAGTGTGTGAGTGTGTGAGTGTGTGAGTATGTAAGTGTGTGAATGTGTGTATGTATATGTGTATATGTGTGTGTTTGTGTTTGTATGTGTGTTTGTGTGTCTGTGCGGTGTTTATATTCTTATTTATACTTGTTGCGTTCTGACCTCTTCTGGTGTCACTGCCGCTGATTACGGCAATATCAGACAGCCGTGCCAGTGGCACATCCCTTTGCAGAATTCCTCTTATAATTACAGCTACAGAAATCGTTCACAATGAATATGGTTGGCCGGTCGTATGGTATAGGTTTGGGTGATTTAAGCCACACGCTGCTCGTATCATAAATAGTGTTTGGGAAGAAAAAAAGCAAATATTCGATTACACACAACCGTTCAGATGCTGGTGCGATTGAGAGAAGGGTCGTTATAGAAGAATTCCCAGAAATCTCTGTGCTGTTCACACGGGCGAAGACGTCGGACTGGACAAATCAATAAAATGTTAGAATCGGCTAACTTCCACATTTCCCGTAGGGGATTTGCCAGGCGTAGTTTGCAAACAGACCGTATCTACGTGAACGTTTGCGCATTTTGATGTAAATTCATAAATTTATGTCTGGAATAATAATGTTGTTGTTTAATTCAATTCAATATCTTTATTTCAGATTTATCTGTACGTCATGTACAGATGTCCATGTAAACATTAAACATACAGGTGAACCGAAAAATACAAACGTATTGCACATAGTTATAAAATATGCACAATGATACATTCAGTCGAAGCTGTTGTGTATATACAACATATTAATCCATTGTCGTCGCATCCTGGATTGCCACTTTAAATCACTGTTGATAATTGCAGTTACCAGCTTATTACAAGAAGCATCAAGTCTCAGCATGAATTTATATACAAGGTTTCTAATTACAGCTTTACTATTTGGTACAAGGTATTCTACAAACATGGTGGGGCACTGCAATAGTTAGGCTGATTTAACAATAAACAAAACACATTATTATAAGCGACATGAAGTATATGTATACTTGCTGTGCAATTCCACTACGGCTGAGCAGTATATACACCAGAGAGCAGCAAGTTCTAAGCAAAGTCAGTTTCACTTATGTGGAATACATATACAATTTCCCTAGTAGCATATTACCGCGTATTACCCCCAGCGTTGAATTGTCGGCATTGCCGTAAAATGTCCTTGTCATCACGTAATGTATTAGAAATAAAGTGACCCAAATATTTTACATTATCAACTACCTGGACTGTATCACCATTACTCTTAAATGGTGGAACTTCAATGTTTTTCATATCTATACTTTTGCATATTAACATAGCACATTTTCTTGGATTTGTACTTAATATCATGATTTATCCCATAGGGTCCACATATCTACGTAAAGTCAGACAGTCCCGATACAGATGGTGACAAAATTACTAGGTCATTAGCATACATAAAATGATTGATAGTTGTAGTACCTATAATACATCCTGTGTTACATTTGTTTAATACTATGGTTAATATATATATATATATATATATATATATATATATATATATATATATATATATACATAAATATATTAAAAAGGTATATATATATATATATTAAAAATATATATTAATATATATATATTAAAAATATATATTAATATATATATATATATATATATATATATATATATATTAAAAACGTATGGTGGGTGTATACCTCCTTGCTGCCTCACACCAATTATAACACCAAAATGTTCCGACAATTTGCCTGACCGTCTTATACACATAGCCTGATTCGAATTCCGATACATAAGCATTTTAATAATTTATCCAGGTACTCTCTTGTCAATCAATTTCTGAAATACGTTAGAATGTTTCACTCTATCGAAGGCTTTAGAAGCATCTAAAACATGTAAACGTAGACCCATTTAGACTTCCATGCCTGTCAATGACTTCCATTAAGATATAAATACACAAATCTGTTCCATGTTTTTTTCTTAAATCCAAACTGATTGGACATTGTTGATATAGTAATTGACATTCTCTCCAAAAAATTTGTTTTCAACCACTTGTTTACACAATACTAGCTAAAGCAATAGGTATATACTTGTCTTTGCTGCTAATATTGCCATATTTATCTTTGATATTGGGAACCAGCACAACAGATAACAAAGAACTAGATATAAAAATCCATGTAAAAACAGTTATACACATAGCAAGTAAAGGCATAATGCTTAAGGTGTTCAGCATATATCTACCACCAATACCACAAGTCTTATTGACATCTACACATTTACAAGCATTTTAAACGTCGCTAATTTCTATCATTATCATTTATTTATCTGGCATTACATTTTATCTATTGAATGTCTCTATCCGTAATACAATCAAACAGTTGTTTAAAATGAGGTCGCCACAATTCAGTTATTTCATCAGTGCCAGTAACGTCCTCAATAGTATTAGGTAAATAAATATTACAGTTGTTTAACTGGCGTATTTCCAAACGTCATCTGGCCTACTCTGAGATAACGTTTTGCTAATGAATCCTTTCTAAGTTTCATGATTTTTACGAAAACCTTTTGCATATGTAAACCTTGCCCTAGATGTCTCCATTAGATCAAATACAGGACGGACCATTGTTTTAGTTTACCAGCATCATCCCACAGTGCAAAGCATTCTTTGGCAGCAATTTGGAGACCTTTGCCATGGTCATTCCAGCCAGGTCTAGATTTGTATGGTTTCGTCCTACCACTCTGCCGACTCACCGGTTCATCACTAGCATTTGTCATAGATTCTATGGTGTTATCATAAAACACATTTATCGCAGATTGATTTCATCATGACACGAAGTGCTCACCTGAAGAAAATGCGAAACTACCAAGTAAACCCGGAGAGTAGTTTCTATCTCAGCATCGGCTGCTCTGTGGAGTCATGAGGACAAAAGAAGAAAAACATAAGAGAAGGACCAATAAAAGAGGAGTAAGATCCGGGCTCTGAAGGGAGATCTACATGGTGTAAAAACAAAGGGAAAAATCAAGAAGAGACAATGGGAAAGTGAATGTGATTACAACCCAAATAGAAAATCAGAGTGCAGCATATTTAAAGATTCAACTTCTTGTTTACTGTACAAAGTTTCTTGGATGCATACAACATCAATGGCATCATCATTTAATATTTCCAGCTATCTATGGTGTAACTTCGAGGCACTATTGCCCTACAGTTATAAGAACCCCTACAGTTATAAGAAATAATGTTCATTATTAAGAGTCTGAAGGAGTGCTCCTAACCCTGCTACAGCCGATAATTTGGCATCACTGGCCCTGCTCTCTCGCTTGTGCTCGCGGGTATGGTTCCTCCACCACCGAACGTACGCACCCTCTGGCCAGAACATTGCCGACAAGAATACCTTCGGAAGATGGCAGTGGAACGTAATGTGGAACGAACTGTATGTGGTGGTAGACTTCACCTGTTCAACCACAACATCAAGGTTCAGCGATGAATCCAGCTATGACTGTAGGTCCACCGCTGTCAAGTCGGGATCCAGACGAGAGGCAAATACATTTGCCCAGCGGAGATCTGACAGCTTCGCAGCTCTAATCACAGCGTTCTTTGCATTTTTGATGACAACAGAGCCTCTCTGCGTGGACAGTCGGAACGGTATTTGCTTTCTTGTGAACTGTCATCCACTGGTTCACAGCTTCCGCATAGGTAGTGGTGTTGCCATCACTGCCACGATCGTCATCATCTATCGCTGATTCTTGACTCGGTAGCTCAGTGACAGACGATGGTTTAGTTGTCGCCTTGTCACACTGGTTCCCTTGTTCTTGTTCTTCATCTAAGACTGAGACCTTCTTGTCAACACAGGCAGGAGCATCACACAATGACAGATCATGTGGTGTCCTACTTGACACCCCGTTCCCGGTCACTGTACGTTTCCGAGACGCTCCAGTCATGTCACGCTTTGTTGAACTGACTATGATGTCTGGTTCAGTTACAGCAGCATGATGAGTAGCAGTCATCACATTGACTGTCTGCTGCAAGGTGTCAAATGCCTTAACGTGGGTTGACATCATCGACCGCAGATCGTCACAAATGATTGATTGGGCCTCCACAGTCGAACGGAACTCAAAGACATCTAATAACTTGTCTGTTCAATCACGTATTCTGTACACGCACACACACACACACACACACACACACACACACACACACACACACACACACACACACACATTGGTTTAACATCATGATATTTGCTTGGAACAGGCACATGCAACGGTCTAGGCGTCTATAGAAAAAGAGCGGGGGTGATCGGTGTAACTAAAGACGGATACACAAGCAACTTAATCCAACAGTGGCTCATCCAATTTTCGCGCAACTCGGTAAGGATGCTTTCTTACGTTTTGTGCCCCTAAGGAGGATATGGCGCTAAAGAGAAAAGTATCTTAAATGTTAAACGTTCAAGCCCATCAATCCCCTGAACGCAGCAATTCACGAACCTCCGTCAGAGACACGTTTAAAAGTGCCAAGGAAACGTCTCTACGAAATCGTTCGTTCCCTCTGTTGTTTTCATTATAAATGCTTGTCCTGAGATATCTGTTTAACATAGAACGTTGTGAAATATTGCCTGATGGTTTGTCTGATATATTTTGTAATATTTATTTGTGTTTGTTAATTGTTTATCTTTTTATTGTAGTACTCTTTATGATTACCATTATTTCAGTACTGCCTTAATGGATTTACCAATGTTATGTGTTGTAATAATTCTATTTCTGGCATTGCAAAGTATATGTAAAGACACATTTCGGTTTTAAGATTGTACACTTTTCGAATGTTAAATGTTGATTCTAGTTACTAATGTATTTTATTCGGATTTATATTATACGACTTGCTTCATCAAGCATACCGTACCTAATCTAGTACGTTGCAGTTCCTTTCGGACACGACTCAATTTTACTGTCGACGTCTCTCTGATCTGCTCATGGACCATGATGTGTTAGAAAAAGTTACAATACATCTCTCTAAAACTTCGCTGATAATATGTGTCATCGTTTTTTAACATATAATCTGTCCACACAAGCACCCAACCGTGTCGAGATGCTAATGTGACAGGATGCGGGCATCATAATTGTTTACTACGTCAGCGGAATGTGTAATTATGACAGACACCGCCTCGTTGTACAGCGGGTGCATCTTCACTTTCTGAGCTTCGAAGTGGAATACAACAAAAAAGGTTGTTACTATGACTACCTCAACGTCTACGATGGCGACACCATTTCGGCACCTAGGCTAGCCAAGTTGTGTGGCGATAAACGGCCAGAGGACATCCTCTCCAGCAACAACTCGCTTCTGCTCGTCTTCATCACCGACAAAACCAAGACGTTTGGCGGATTCGTGATCGTCTACAAAGAGATACACACTCCAGGCACGTGACAATTGTAAAAATAAAATTTGAAAACGGGTATTTATCCGCCTAGCCAACCAAAATTCAAGACAATATGCTATAATCATTAAAATGAGCAAATTTGTATTTCAAAATTCATCATGGCCTTGGTATTGACAAATTAATGACCCAATAAAGGTTAAATGAAGTTAGTGTGTGTTATTAACAACACATACTACAAAAACAGTTTAGCAAATGACATATGTGTTAAACGTTGTATGATGTCACATTCAGTCACATAATAACAAATAAGTCGGGTTGTTCCTTCTATGCGAGAGCTTCAAATCTGTTAACAATGTTGACTGCATGTAGCTGGCGGAAAAACATCATATACGTATGATTTGTTGAATCATTTAAATAAATATATAAACATTACTGTAAATTAGTGTATGTGTTATCTCAGTCTTGGATGCGTGCCGTTGTTTTATCAGTAAATACATGATGCCATAACACACACGCATTCCCATCATATGCATACCGCAACCCCGCACGCCCCGCACGCCCGCACGCGCACGCGCACGCCCACGCCCACGCGCACGCGCACGCGCACGCGCACGCGCACACGCACACGCACACGCACACGCACACGCACACGCACACCACGCACACGCACACGCACACGCACACGCCCCGCACGCACACGCACACGCACACGCACACGCACACGCACACGCACACGCACACGCACACGCACACGCACACGCACACGCACACGCACACGCACACGCACACGCACACGCACACGCACACGCACACGCACACGCACACGCACACGCGAACACGCACACGCACACGCACACGCACACGCACACGCACACGCACACGCACACGCACACACTATTTCTTTACGTTTTCTTTGTCGACCACCAGTTGCGTGTCGCGGGAGACCTCAGGAACTCATAGGATCCTACAACGAATTTGGTGTAACCGGAATAGACTATAGAAATTACATGTTATGCACCTGGAAAATTAAAGTGCCTGCTGGCCAGGTGAGGAGACAAATAAACTAATTTGTAGTCAATTTAACATACCGATATAGCTGATGGTGGCGGTGGTGGGTCTCACGCTATAGCGGATGTCATATATAAAATATAATGGTTTACAAAACAAATTGTGAAATAAAAAAACATGTATAATAAATTGCAGTGTACAAATATATTATATCGGTTAGTCTGGATGTTTATGGCTAAGCGAATTGTTAAGTTAAGAATTCATGTACTATTACAACTTACGTATATATATATTATATATATATATATATATATATATATATACGTAAGTTGTAATAGTACATGAATTCTTAATGCAATGCAATGCAATGCAATGCAATGCAATGCAATGCAATGCAATGCAATGCAATGCAATGCAATGCAATGCAATGCAATGCAATGCAATGCAATGCAATGCAATGCAATACAATACAATACAATACAATGCAGTATAATAATGCAATGCAATGCAATGCAATGCAATGCAATGCAATGCAATGCAATGCAATGCAATGCAATGCAATGCAATGCAATGCAATGCAATGCAATGCAATGCAATGCAATGCAATGCAATGCAATGCAATGCAATGCAATGCAATGCAATGCAATGCAATGCAATGCAATGCAATGCAATGCAATGCAATGCAATGCAATGCAATGCAATGTAACGTAATGTAATGTAATGTAATAATATATATATATATATATATATATATATATATATATATACTATGCCAGGCTATACTATATACTATGCCGTGCCGTGCCGTGCCGTGCCGTGCCGTGCCGTGCCGTGCCGTGCCGTGCCGTGCCGTGCCGTGCCGTGCCGTGCCGTGCCGTGCCGTGCCGTGTCCCGTGCCGTGCCGTGCCGTGCCGGCCGTGCCGTGCCGTGCCGTGCCGTGCCGGCCGTGCCGTGCCAGGCCGTGCCGGCCGTGCCGTGCCGTGCCGTGCCGTGCCAGGCCGTGCCGTGCCGTCCAGGCCGTGCCATGCCGTGCCATGCCGTGCCGTGCCGTGCCGTGCCGTGCCAGGCCAGGCCAGGCCAGGTCAGGTCAGGCCAGGCCAGGCCAGGCCAGGCCGTGCCGTGCCAGGCCAGGCCAGGCCGTGCCAGGCCAGGCCAGGCCAGGCCAGGCCAGGCCAGGCCAGGCCCCAGGCCAGGCCAGGCCACGCCACGCCACGCCAGGCCAGCCACGCCAGGCCAGGCCACGCCACGCCAGGCCAGGCCAGGCCAGCCAGGCCAGGCCAGGCCAGGCCACGCCAGGCCACGCCAGGCCAGGCCAGGCCAGGCCAGGCCAGCCAGGCCACGCCAGGCCAGGCCAGGCCAGGCCAGGCCACGCGGCCAGGCCAGGCCGCGCCAGGCCGCGCCGGCCGCGCCGCGCCACGCCACGCCAGGCAAGGCCAGGCAGGCGGGCAGGCAAGCAGGCAGGCCAGGCCAGGCCAGCGGCCACGCCAGGCCAGGCCACGCCAGGCCAGGCCAGGCCACGCCAGGCCAGGCCACGCCGCCACGCCAGGCCAGGCCAGGCCACGCCAGGCCAGGCCAGGCCACGCCAGGCCAGGCCAGGCCACGCCAGGCCAGGCCAGGCCACGCCAGGCCAGGCCAGGCCATGCTATACAATGTCATATACTGATGTTCTGTCGCGCAGAAAGTGCGCCTTGAGTTTCTCAAGTTTGATGTCGAAACATCCCCGGCCTGTCAGTACGACAGAGTAGAGGTCTACGACGGTGAAAGCGTAGAAACAAACAAGCTGCTGAAAAAACTCTGTGGTTCCACAATTCCCGAAAACATCATATCAAGTACCAACGCACTGCTTGTGAAATTCGTGACTGATAAAGCGGACACTAAGACCGGGTTCTCCATTAAGTCCGCATCGGTGAAGAGAATGCCAGGTAAATATAACTTATTGTACTTTTGGTTAATTAGTATTTGTGTTTGTAGCAGTGTTTGGAAAAGGAAAACATTTTTTTTCTTGCAGCATTAAGTAATGCATGGAGGTTCTGTTCTGTTCTAACAAAATATATTTTATGAAATGTATATATATATATATATATATATATATATATATATATATATATATATATATATAATAAAAGCCGGTGGCCACGGGAGAATAAACACGAACATCGTTTCAACTCCAAAACAATTATTATGCATAATAATGCTTATTTACGAGAAATGCAGCGCTGTTGTATATCACTTGCATATTCTTCTATACTCTGATTTAAGTGCTTTAATCAGTTATTGGTAATAGTGTAGGAATACACTGTTTTAGTGCGACAGCCAATTTATTATTTTATTATGAGAGAAAAGAAGCACTATCAAGGAATTCAAGTTTTGTTCATCTCTGAGCTTTGTGTTTCAAAGGACTAAGACTCTAAAGAAATCACCATGTGATTAGTATCATATACGTTTACATGAACATTATAAACATTAAGAACCATAATGGCACGGAACGTTATTTTGATAGTTTCAGTCGACTTCTCTCGGTGTGAGACATCTTGTTTTCATTGAGATAGAAGCTTGGCCACGGCACTTCAGTTCACGCTGTCTTGGTGAACGTGAACATAACTACTCCGTTAACGCGTCAATGTAG
Organism: Ridgeia piscesae; assembly: GCA_025642075.2. Classification (NCBI taxonomy): domain Eukaryota; kingdom Metazoa; phylum Annelida; class Polychaeta; order Sabellida; family Siboglinidae; genus Ridgeia; species Ridgeia piscesae. Next base: position 56,882 of record JAODUO010001426.1, on the reverse strand, counting down.
AGGTCTGCCAGGCAGAAAAGTAAAAACGCTATGAGCAGTCTCAAGATATTTGGTGCAATGCTGCAACATGACGTATCGTTATATGTCCGAACTCACATCATGAAAACTGCATAAAATATAGATGTACTTACCCCTAAGGTTCCTTCTTCTGCTTCTTCTTCTTTATGTTCTTCTTCTTCTTTTCCTTTTTCTTTTTCTTCTTTTTCTTCTTTTTCTTCTTTTTCTTCTTTTTCTTCTTTTTCTTCTTTTTCTTTTTTTTTTCTTCTTTTTCTCCTTTTTCTTTTTCTTCTTTTTCTTCTTTTTCTTCTTTTTCTTCTTTTTCTTCTTCTTCTCCTTTTTCTTTTTCTTCTTCTACTTCTTCTTCTTCTTCTTCTTCTTCCTGTTTACGGCCAGCATTAGTGTGTATTCATATGAGTATTCGGGTGTGGAGGTTGCGAATATGACGCAGTGTTGAAGAACTCATATGTGTAGGAAGGGGTGTGTAAGTAGGATAGGGTATGCCAGACTCGGTTGTAGGCCAAATAAAGGGGGAGTGGGGAAGTGTTTGATGCTACAGGTATAGGCGTCAACGGCCTGGATTTGAAGCAGTCTATGGACGTGGCAGTCATTACCTACTAGGACAGAGTGTTCTACTCTGGGATCGTTGTTCGAAGAAAGGACATCTGCCTACACTGAGTGGTGTAGGAGGGATGGTTGTGTCTGCAGGTGTTGTTCTTTGTTTGGTTCATTCTCATCTGTGTTTTGTTTTGGTTGGTAGATATGTAGAATATATGGTGACGATGCTATCGTGGAAGTTAAAAAAAGGCAGTCAAGGTATTTTTACACTTGTTGTTTGGGCCAATCAAACGTTTTCCACGGGGAATATTTGACGGCGTTTGTATGCGATCCATCTTGTAGCAGCTATGAGCTGCAGTTAATGATTTGGATGTATTTCGCAGCAAATGAATCTCACACAGTGGCAGAGTATTCCAGAATCGGGCGAACAGTAGTTCCATATACCATTTCTCTGGTTTCCGATATTGACGTGTTGTTTGTTTGTTTTTGTCTCTGTACGATGTCTGGGTCTAGATGGTTGGCCATAATGTTTATTCATTAGTATCGGACTGACAAATATGAAGAAAATCACTTTCCCAGAAATAACAACATGTCCATATCAATGTTGGAAAATAATATCAATTTTGTCGAAAGCAGCAGAAAGATCTAGTGAGGACCGTACAGTCAGTTTGCCATTATCCATGTTCAATACTATACATTGTGTATTTTATGAAGTGCCGTCTCAGTTAAATTACATTGCTTATATGCATAATTTATTATTGTAGGTCACTGTAATAATTGCTGTAAATAAATATACAACGTTTATGGAGACGATTGGCTATAACCTTTTCCAGCACTTACGGCGGTAGTAGGTTCGCATGAGCCTGTACAACCCGAGCCAGTAATGTCCGAGCTAGAACTGCTCGAGGCAGTACTGCCCGAGCCAATACTGCCCGAGCCAATGCAGTCCGAGCCAGTAGTGTCCGAGCCAATACAGCTCGAGCCAGTAATGCCCGCGCCAATACAGCCCGAGCCAGTACAGCCTGGGCCAGTAATGCCCGAGCCAATACAACCCGAGCCAATACAGCCCGAACCAGTACAGCCCAAGCCAATAAAACCCGAGCCAATACAGACCGAGCCAGTACAGCCCGAGCCAATACAACCCGAGCCAATACAGCCCGAACCAGTACAGCCCAAGCCAATAAAACCCGAGCCAGTACAGCCCGAGCCAGGACAGCCCGAGCCCGTAGTGCCAGAGCCAATACAGCCCGAGCCAGTACAGCCCGAGCCAGCAAAATGTGGCCAACCTGCAGTGAATCCGAAATTTCCTCGTATCGTGGGCGGCATAGAAGCGGCTCCTCACTCCTGGCCTTGGCAGGTCAGTCTCGTAATACGCGATAGAGGTCACGCCTGCGGAGGTACAATCATAAGTGATCGCTGGATCCTCACCGCCGCACACTGCGTGTAAGTTGAGGTCAGATAGTCTCATTCTTCCGATTACACTAATCCACCGTAGGCTTACGTATCAGCACAGTTTTGATCAACTGAATAACGTTGGCTTTTAATTTCCTTACCTTGACACGTTTGCACAATACCGCGATCAGTCGGCGATTGCTTAGTGGGTCGAAATCAAGCGTATAGAAAGAATACTAAATTGGGCAACGATCCTTGCTATTGACATTTAATGACCATAATGCATACAAGAAACGTTTGACCGTTACTAGATTGTTAGTACTAGTGCTATTTCGCCAGCGTCTCGTTCGCTTATGGTGGAGTACAATTCGCAATAGATGTCATTTGTATCCTTAACGTTCAACGGTGTGTGTGTGTGTGTGTGTGTGTGTGTGTGTGTGTGTGTGTGTGTGTGTGTGTGTGTGTGTGTGCGTGTGTGCGTGCGTGCGTGGTGCGTGCGTGCTGCGTGTGTGCGTGAGCATGTACGTGTGTGTGTGTGTGTGTGTGTGTGTGTGTGCGTGCGTGCGTGCGTGCGTGCGTGCGTGCGTGCGTGCGTGCGTGCGTGCGTGCGTGCGTGCGTGCGTGCGTGCGTGCGTGCGTGCGTGCGTGCGTGCGTGCGTGCGTGCGTGCGTGCGTGCGTGCGTGCGTGTACAAATTATGTTGCTTTTCCTATAATCTGTTTTTTGCATTTATCAAGTAGCATACGTACTGGAGAAATGCTATGTCTATGTCCGACCTTATTTGTTTATATTAGTGTATATATGTATAGCCGAATAACTTGATTAAGAATTATGCGCGCTTACAACGTGTGACTGCGAGCTGCCGGAACTACTCATTCCTCTCTGTGTCCGCAGACATACGTATCCCATAGCGGTCATATACGAAGTCGTAGTAGGAGGGCACAGCATGATGGTACCCGACGGCGCGGAGACAGTGCACGGGCTGGAAAGCATTTACGAGCATCCTCAGTATAACAACGTGTCGAGCGTCAACGACCTAGCATTGCTGAAGGTGGCTGAACCTATCAGATTCACTCGCGAGGTGATGCCCGCTTGTTTGGCGGAGAGCGTAGACAAGTTGGACAAATACAGCTGCCATGTGACAGGCTGGGGTTTAACGGATGGTGAGTGATATCTCTTAGCGCGCACGCACGTCATCTCACGCCAAGACCGTCGCCATACCTAGCGATGTGTTAAATATTACGTAGTTTAAATAAACATTATAAATTATTATTACAAAACAATTATTATTATTATTATCATCATCATCATTATTATCATCATCAATAGTAGTAGTAGTAGTAGTAGTAGTAGTAGTAGTAGTAGTAGTAGTAGTAGTAGTAGTAGTAGTAGTAGTAGTAGTAGTAGTAGTAGTAGTAGTAGTAGTAGTAGTAGTAGTAGTAGTAGTAGTAGTAGTAGTAGTAGTAGTAGTAGTAGTAGTAGTAGTAGTAGCAGCAGTAGTAGCAGTAGACCAATTTCACTAACTCAAATAGCTGCCAATGTGTTTGAATCAATAATAATGAAATGGGTGGATGAAACAATTGAAGGTGAAATTGATGCTAAGCAATTTGGAGGAATTAGCGGAACGTCCACAACAGACGTTCTTGTCGAACTGGTTCATATGTGGTATAAGGCGACAGATCAATTGAATGCTTATGTCAGAGTTGTAATGCTAGACTTTAGCAAAGCGTTTGATTTTATTAATCATCATTTGTTGCTAGATAAGCTACAGTCGTATGGGTTGCCCGCACATATTTTAAGATGGATGGCAACATTTCTATTAGACAGAGCTCAACGAGTAAAAATAGGAAATGAATATTCCCATTCTGGTCATCCCAATGGGGGAGTACCGCAAGGGACATTGTCTTGACCTAAATGTTTCCTTGTTTACACAAATGATTTAAGAACGACTGTTCCATTATATCAGTATGTAGATGACAGTACGTTATTTGAAAATATGCGACAGAAATATATAATATAATAATAATAATAATATATTTATTTGTCATAGCGCTATATCCATAATCGTTCGTGGCGCTTCACAACATATTACAATTTAAAAGACATAACAAGATATATGCATACAATAAGACAAATATTAGTGTTTTAAAATAAATGTAAAAAATATGTATAAGTATATAAATAAATAAAATTAGTACGATATTAAATAGCGTAGCACTTTTAAATATATAAATAAATTACGTATTAGTCATAAAACCACATAATAACCGGTCTAGTGTATAATTACATTGCAATGAGACTGATAAATGACGGTATATGTATAATTATTATTAGTAATGACTAGTTTTGTATAGTTTAAAACTGTAAAATAATAATAATCATAATAATTACGTAACAATAATGCCAATAAATTAGTGTAGAATTATGTATTGATAATATTACCAAATAATCTAGTAAAAAAATTAATAATGTTCATGTCGAATTACACTAATATGCGATACGAAAAAAATGTATCTTCAGTAGACGTTTGTAGCTTGTCAGATTGTCACAAGTCTTAATGACCGTTGGTAAATTGTTCCATAGGGACGCAGCAGCGATAGCGAACAAGCAATCACCAGCTTTGGTACGGGTACGCTTCACTTGTAACATGTTATTGTTCGCAGAGCGCAGTGTTCTTGTCGGTTGATACGGGCACACGAGTTCACACAAATACACTGGCGCGTCGTTGTGCATGGCTTTGTAAGTGAATACAAGTAGCTTGAAATCAACTCTGCACACGCAGCCAGTGGAGTTCGCGTAGCAAGGGTGTGGCACTGTCGCTACGCGGGCTACGCATAATCAACCTGGCAGCCGTGTTTTGTATTCGCTGTAGACGGGTGATGTTAATTGCAGACGTACCGTATAAGAGCGCGTTACAGTAGTCAAGCCGTGATGTGATAATGGCATTGACAACGCGTTCCTTTATCGGTCTGGGGAGAAAGCGGCTAATTTGATTAATGTTTCGCAGGCAGAAAGAACAAGCACTGATAGTTTGCGATACTTGCTTCTTCATGTCAAGGTGCCTAACAATGCAAACACCAAGACACTGAGCACAACGCGAAACCGTAATTGTAGCGTCACCAACGCGAATCACACTTTTATCCACGATTGCATCTGCAGACTTAGGCACAATCAGAAGATATTGTGTCTTGCCATCGTTCATGAACATAGTATTAGATATAACTGTTATACAAGAGTCAGTTGATATTGCTGCTAGATGGACAGAACAGAATGACATGAACATTAATTCGGAAAATCCAAAAGAAATAATCATTAGTTTTGCACAAGATGGCAATTTCAGAAGCACTATCCCGAATACAAAGATTGATGGGAGGGATATAGCACAAGTTTGCCATGCCAAACTATCAGGTGTGACCATTTCTCAGGATCTGACATGGAACAAACACATGGATAATATTGTGAAAAAGGCTGGTAAACGCTTGTTCATGTTATATCAGTTAACGCGTGCAGGGATTACACAGAAAGATCTGGTCAGTGTATATGTTAGTGTGATGAGACCAGTTCTAGGATATGCATGTCCTGTATGGCACACTAACTTGCCCCAATATTTGTCTGACAATATTGAAGTTATACAAAAAAGGGCACTAAAATGTATTTTTCCTGGATTGGGTTACGCGGAAATTCTTAGACGTGTTAACCTGGCTACGTTGAATGTAAGACGGGACAGCATTTGTCAAAAATATTTTGATAAAATTAATGTAGGCACACACAGATTAAATTATCTGCTGCCTGACAAAAGACATACCGAATATAATATTAGACAACAAAATGTGTACCCGTTACCAGTTACTATAACGAATAGATTCCGTAACTCCTTTATACCGTGGGCTTTATACAACTGTCAGTAAAAAGGCTATTAATACGGTATGATTTGCGGTATCAAATGTATTTCTATTGTATTTTTATGATGTTTTGATGAGTTAATTGTAACCTATTGTAATGCCAATCCAACTCAGTTGAGTTGTTAATAAAACTTTTGTTATTATAGTAGTAATAGTAGTAGTAGTAGTAGTAGTAGTAGTAGTAGTAGTAGTAGTAGTAGTAGTAGTAGTAGTAGTAGTAATAGTAGTAGTAGTAGTAGTAGTAGTAGTAGTAGTAGTAGTAGTAGTAGTAGTAGTAGTAAGTAGTAGTAGTAGTAGTAGTAGTAGTAGTAGTAGTAGTAGTAGTATTTATCATTATCATTACCTGGCTCATTGTCAACAGCGTCATTTGGTATGTTTGGCCAAACATCGCTAGGTAGCTATTTACCTTGATTACTTTGTTCTTTCTCTGCTGTAAAAACAAAAAATTATGTTCAGATATTTGACCGTTATCAGGTGATGTTAACGCAAACATATTCCGTCCTGCAGGAACTGGTAATAGGACGGTTTTGCGGCAAGTGGATGTGGAACTGATTAGTAGAGAAACATGCAACCAGCCCATGTGGTACAATAACTTGGTCAAAGATATCATGTTCTGCGCTGGTCACGAAGAAGGAAAGAAAGACTCTTGCATGGTAACTAAAACCCTACCCATTTGACCAGGTATACCGAATGTATAATGTGCGTGTGTGCGTGTGCGTGTGCGTGTGTGCGTGTGTGCGTGTGTGCGTGTGTGCGTGTGTGCGTGTGTGCGTGTGTGCGTGTGTGCGTGTTTGCGTGTGTGCGCGTGTGCGGAAAAAAGATTTGTGGCTCAAGCGTGCGAGTCAACAGTTTGACGTACCGAGATCAACTTTGCAACGAAGATGTCGTGCAGTGTCAACAGCACAAGAATCTGCTGTCAAAAAGTTAGGGCGATTCAAAGCGGCGTTTACCCCAATGATGGAGACAGAGCTTGTGAAGCACATCAAGGAGATGGAATCCGTGTTATTTAGTTTTACTGGAGTACAGCTGCGCAAAATAGCTTTCCAGTTTGCAGAGCTGAACAACATCGACCACCAGTTCAGTAGCGAGAAAAAGGAGCCGGCAGGCAGTGGCTTCGCTGCTTCATGTCCCGACACAGTGACGAACTGTCGATACGCATGCCAGAGGCCACGTCCGCAGCGAGGGCGAGAGCCTTCAACAAAGTAGGCCTATCCGTAGCCGCATTCTTCGACATCTTAGAGAAGCTTCAGGACGAGAGGAAGTTTATGCCTGATCGAATATTCAATGTGGTCGAGACTGGGATTTCCATTATTCCAAATAAGACCCTCGCGAATTATAGCAGAGAAAAGGAAAAAACAAGTAGACGTTCTTTCTTCAGCAGAGCGAGGACAATTGGTGACCGTCGAAATATGTATGAGCGCTGCTCATGTTCATCGTCCCGCGTAAAAGAATTAAGGACTCCTGTGGCTATTGCCTCACCTCACGAATCAGGATGGATGCAAAGCGACCTTTTCGTGAAGTGGTTCGAACACTTCACGCGGTATGCTAATCCAACCAAGGAGAGACCAGTGCTGCTCATTCTTGACGGTCACAAGACACACACGAACAATCCACAATCTTTATTGAAATGGCACGCAAAAACCACGTTACTGTTCTGTGCCTACCTCCGCACTTACTACACCCAATCGGCCGAGAACTGGCTGCGCAATCACCCTGGGCGAGTGGTCACAACCTTCCAGACCGCAGGGCTATTCGGAAGTGCGTACCTTCGAGCAGCAACAATGCTGACTGCTGTCAATGGGTTCCGGAAAACTGGCATATGACCCATTGACAGGCATGTCTTCCTTGATCGTGATTTTGCCGCAGCAGCACCAACAAACATCGAGCTTATGGAGGATGTGGCTTCACGTGCAGCAGGCGATGGAGAGGCTCCTCAAGCAGTTCAACAAACGGACAGAGACACTGTCCCACATGCAGCGCTTGCAGTAGGTGTTGCTGAGCACCACGAGACACTGTTCTCAATGGAACTGGGATGGGTGTGGCACAAGTTCCAGGATGTGTCAGTTAGGCTCCGAATGCTGCCCATGACATGCTGGCTCCAGCGATTGTCAAAACGGACGTGCAACAAATGTCGATATCAACGGTACGGAACTTTAACAGCACACAGCAATCCCCTTCACGACCGTGTCGCCCATCCCCAAAGTGGCCGGACAAGCAGCCAGGAAAAGCCCCCGTCGCGGGAAGACCTGTATTATTACATACGAGTCCATACGAAAGAGAACTGGAGCAGCAGAAGAAGAAGACCAGCAACAAGGCGGCAACCGAGGAACCACGGTCAAGCACGTGTGGACAAGCTGGAAGCAGGTTGAAGCCAAATAGACACATCTCGACCAAATCGACTTCTGAAGACGCGACACCATGCTTGTATTGCTTGTATTGCTGCGAGCTATTTTCAAACCGTAAAAGTCGCGCGAGAAGTGGATAAAGTGTGGTGTATGCAAAGCGTGGGTGCATGAGGACTGTTTCGTATGCAAAGGCGGTACATTTACATGCGAAATGTGTGATGACCAGTGACTTCAGTTAATGTTTTACTTTGCCTTCCTGTCGTGCTCCTACTCTCATATTGATCTTGTTGCTTTATATGTTGGTGTAATGGTGTCTCCCTGTCGTGCTCCTACTCTCATATTGATCTTGTTGCTTTATATGTTGGTGTAATGGTGTCTCCCTGTCGTGCTCCTACTCTCATATTGATCTTGTTGCTTTATATGTTGGTGTAATGGTGTCTCCCTGTCGTGCTCCTACTCTCATATTGATCTTGTTGCTTTATATGTTGGTGTAATGGTGTCTCCCTGTCGTGCTCCTACTCTCATATTGATCTTGTTGCTTTATATGTTGGTGTAATGGTGTCTCCCTGTCGTGCTCCTACTCTCATATTGATCTTGTTGCTTTATATGTTGGTGTAGGAGTTCGACCTAAACGTCTTCTACCCACTGTTCTTTGGTCAGTAGGATTACTGCTTATGTCTCCACTGCTTATGTCTGCACTGGGTCAAAACGTATTATATTCTCGGCACGACTCTTTCTATTGGTTTACGACATGGGTGTGGTATATCGTTGAATACCTGAGTTTGAAACCAGCTTGTTCTATAGTTGGTTTTCGTCGGGAATCTCCTCTAGCGTTTTCGATAGTATTTTCGTGAGAACTTCATAGACGTTTGATAATAGACATTTCGGTTTGTAGTTCCTTTCTTGAAAATTATCACCATCTCTACATTCTTCCATGCTGTGGGTAATCGTCTATATGATAAGCATTTAGCGTTCAGCTTAGCAAATGTCTTCGATATAGTACCTACTCCTGTTTTAATGTTTCAGTGTTGCTCCCGTGGTGTTATATCAGGTATCTCTTTCGGGGTAGTATGAATTATGCTTCCATGTTCATTGATGTATAGCACGGTGTTAAATTCCTCTATTCGTTTATGATCTTACCTTGATCATGGATTTATCTACCCTGCAAGTCTAGAAATGTAATCACTATGTGTTGGCCTTGGGTGTAAATTTTTATAACTTTACTCAAATTCTTTGATTCCATGACCGTTTCTTCTATGATATCAAAGTTTTACTTCCTACTGTCATCCTTTGCATTCCCTTTTTTGGTCTTAATTATTTCTACGCACTCAATTATTTTCCGTGGTTGCAGTGTTCCACACTGTTTCGTCGTTTCTTCGTCAGGATTCGTGTTGCTTTGGCTTCACTAGTCGCAAATCATTGGATCATATCTCTGAAGTTCTTACTCCTGGTATCACTCGCAAATCATTGGATCATATCTCTGAAGTTCTTACTCCTGGTATCACTCGCAAATCATTGGATCATATCTCTGAAGTTCTTACTCCTGGTATCACTCGCAAATCATTGGATCATATCTCTGAAGTTCTTACTCCTGGTATCACTGTCATCTAGTTATTGAAGTGGTTAGAAACGATTACGCAGTTCGAGTTGGAAATCAATCTTCCTTAGTCGTATTTGTGTGGTATCTGCACGTGGTGGCTTCTTCTTCGTCAACTGTTTCCTTTCCACCTCTATGTCCAGTGTGATGTTGCGCATTACCATGTTGTGGTCATTCCCAATGATGACGTATGGATGTTACATCTGTGACTATGTCGGGCCTGTTTGTTAGGATGTAGTCAGTCTCGGCTTTCCTTACTCCGTTTGAACTTTCCATGTTCGATCATTTCCTCTCTGTGTTCTTCTGAAAAGTGGCATTTGTGAATTTGTACCTTCTTAATTAATTTCTTAATGTTGCCCATTCTACCACTGTGTGTCGCCTTTTCGTTTCTCATTCCAAACCCAACTATGCATTGAAATCTCCACACAAACAAAAATATATATATATATATATATATATATATATATATATATATATATATATATATATATATATATATTATAAAGATATAATAATGAGTATGACGATTGTGTTGTGGACATGCTCTGATAAGCCGTCAGATACATCAATGTGTATGCAATGCTATATTGCAGGGTGACTCTGGAGGGCCACTCGTGTGTAAAGCTAAACAGATACATCAATGTGTATGCAATGCTTTATTGCAGGGTGACTCTGGAGGGCCACTCGTGTGTAAAGCTAAACAGATACATCAATGTGTATGCAATGCTATATTGCAGGGTGACTCTGGAGGGCCACTCGTGTGTAAAGCTAAACAGATACATCAATGTGTATGCAATGCTATATTGCAGGGTGACTCTGGAGGGCCACTCGTGTGTAAAGCTAAACAGATACATCAATGTGTATGCAATGCTTTATTGCAGGGTGACTCTGGAGGGCCACTCGTGTGTAAAGCTAAACAGATACATCAATGTGTATGCAATGCTATATTGCAGGGTGACTCTGGAGGGCCACTCGTGTGTAAAGCTAAACAGATACATCAATGTGTATGCAATGCTATATTGCAGGGTGACTCTGGAGGGCCACTCGTGTGTAAAGCTAAACAGATACATCAATGTGTATGCAATGCTATATTGCAGGGAGACTCTGGAGGGCCACTCGTGTGTAAAGCTAAACAGATACATCAATGTGTATGCAATGCTTTATTGCAGGGAGACTCTGGAGGGCCACTCGTGTGTAAAGCTAAACAGATACAGGAATGTGTATGCAATGCTATATTGCAGGGAGACTCTGGAGGGCCACTCGTGTGTAAAGCTAAACAGATACATCAATGTGTATGCAATGCTTTATTGCAGGGTGACTGTGGAGGGCCACTCGTGTGTAAAGCTAAACAGATACATCAATGTGTATGCAATGCTTTATTGCAGGGTGACTCTGGAGGGCCACTCGTGTGTAAAGCTAAACAGATACATCAATGTGTATGCAATGCTTTATTGCAGGGTGACTCTGGAGGGCCACTCGTGTGTAAAGCTAAACAGATACATCAATGTGTATGCAATGCTATATTGCAGGGTGACTCTGGAGGGCCACTCGTGTGTAAAGCTAAACAGATACATCAATGTGTATGCAATGCTATATTGCAGGGTGACTCTGGAGGGCCACTCGTGTGTAAAGCTAAACAGATACATCAATGTGTATGCAATGCTATATTGCAGGGTGACTCTGGAGGGCCACTCGTGTGTAAAGCTAAACAGATACATCAATGTGTATGCAATGCTATATTGCAGGGTGACTCTGGAGGGCCACTCGTGTGTAAAGCTAAACAGATACATCAATGTGTATGCAATGCTTTATTGCAGGGTGACTCTGGAGGGCCACTCGTGTGTAAAGCTAAACAGATACATCAATGTGTATGCAATGCTATATTGCAGGGTGACTCTGGAGGGCCACTCGTGTGTAAAGCTAAACAGATACATCAATGTGTATGCAATGCTATTTTTGCAGGGTGACTCTGGAGGGCCACTCGTGTGTAAAGCTAAACAGATACATCAATGTGTATGCAATGCTTTATTGCAGGGTGACTCTGGAGGGCCACTCGTGTGTAAAGCTAAACAGATACATCAATGTGTATGCAGTGCTTTATTGCAGGGTGACTCTGGAGGGCCACTCGTGTGTAAAGCTAAACAGATACATCAATGTGTATGCAGTGCTTTATTGCAGGGTGACTCTGGAGGGCCACTCGTGTGTAAAGCTAAACAGATACATCAATGTGTATGCAGTGCTTTATTGCAGGGTGACTCTGGAGGGCCACTCGTGTGTAAAGCTAAACAGATACATCAATGTGTATGCAATGCTTTATTGCAGGGTGACTCTGGAGGGCCACTCGTGTGTAAAGCTAAACAGATACATCAATGTGTATGCAATGCTTTATTGCAGGGTGACTCTGGAGGGCCACTCGTGTGTAAAGCTAAACAGATACATCAATGTGTATGCAATGCTTTATTGCAGGGTGACTCTGGAGGGCCACTCGTGTGTAAAGCTAAACAGATACATCAATGTGTATGCAATGCTTTATTGCAGGGTGACTCTGGAGGGCCACTCGTGTGTAAAGCTAAACAGAAATACGATGAAGACGATGATGACGATGATGAAACCATCGTCCGTGACACGTGGTTATTGTACGGGGTGACAAGCTGGGGAGCAGTTGAATGCGGATCCCTTCATCACCCTGGGGTATACGTGAAAGTTCCACGCTTCGTTGGGTGGATCAGAAAGGTCATGAAAGGTAGGACGCGTATGATCACTCGCCCGAATTACATCTTTCTCCCTTAGCAGTTTTGCTAAAGTCACACTATGTTACTCGCAGGTTGGTTAAAATGGTTTCAAAAGTGGAAGTATCAATGAATACCTCCACACAGAACTTGGAACGAATAAGTACAACGTAGGCAATAGGAGTACAGTAATAAAAGTAGGACTGTAAATGAAAAGGACTCAGTGTTAACAGCTAGTGCTGATATGACGGTTTCACACCAGTGGAGAATTGCAACTTCAAATGAAAATCAAATCCGTGAACTATTTAAACAAAATATAGCTTTAAAAAAGAACTAATAATATCACTGTATGAAAAACCGGTAGACCTCGTTTAAAATATTGCGTACTTGTAAGCGGGGACGTTATATCGCAATAAGGACGTAGATAGTACAGCAAATGTACAGAGACGAGTGGCTGAAATTATACTAACAATTTAGGGTTCGTGGTTAAGAATTAACCACTAAAATGTGATTTAACAAACTGAAAGATCAGGAGATTGAGAGGACATCAAATAGAAGTGTCTAAACTATTGAATGGTTATTAAAATATTTATATATCAGTTTATTACAGTTAAGAAAGATAAAAGAACTAGAGAACATTAAGTTACATTAGTAATGAAACAGTGAATAGTTTAAATGTAAGAAAGGTTTATTTTTTCACATGAAAAATTTTAGTGAATGAAAGGAATATATGAATGAAAGAAATATATGATCTGCTGATTGTATACATGCTATTAGCGTTAATACATTTAAAAGTAAAACTGACCCCTGTCACGTTCTTTGCTTCGTCTATTCAATAACTGTACATGAGAACGCGTTATGAAGTTCTTTATTTGTGATACAACTCCCAGATATACACTGTGGCTTTCTCGCGACCCCGCCATCAGCAGCACAACAAGCCAACACAGGGAGGGCTCATTAACTTAATAACGTTACAACCCCCACCTCAGAAGAGCGGCATATGGAGTTTTGGATTCTCGATAAGCCAACAGGCTAACACTATTCTATTAGATGCTCTTTTTGGAAACTGTATACACCTAAGGCATCACCAAAGCTACCAGCTAGCTAGCTGCCTATCAACGTGTGGCTACATCCATGACAGCAACAGGTATACGTCGTCTAAAGCGAGGGTGCCAGCTCCTGTTTTATTTGTTCATGATTTGATATTACGTTCTTGTTACTACAGCATGCATGTTGAAGGTTTACTGCCTGCCAATTTGTGTGTAGTTACTTTATTAAGCTCAGAACAATATTCGTAATTTCAAAGATTCCGCCTACAACATGCTCATGTTCAATTGGTAAGCAAAACATCCAGTTTCAAAACAAAATTGATTGGCAATAATGCCGAGGCGAGCAGAGTTAACCGCAGTACCCTTTGACTTTGTGGCGTTTCACTTTCCCACGTTCTAGACAGCAGACTTCCCGTTATAAATTACTGCTCGGCCAATTCTGAGTAGATGATCAGCCACTCTCTCTTCAACATCAGGTTCATACCAAACATGTAAACCGTGTTTCACTTCACCTGCTCCAGAACACGAATGACCGGCGCCCGAACGATCAATGTTGATAGCGGCTATGGAGTCTCAAGAGATTGACAAATGTAAACACGACAGGAATCAAAGCCACCTACATGGACTGCCTCTGCTGAAATGTGTATGGCGCGAAATAATTCGTTTGTAATGCTTAATGTTTTGCATTTACATGGATACAATTTAGAGAGACGATGCGGTTGGGTATTTACATGAAGATTTATATTAATATTTTAGAACCTATTTTATTTTTACACGAGTAAGAACTCATTCATTTCATGAGTGATACGCTGGTGTTTTTCTGTTGTATCTTCCCAAATAACACGAAATAATAATAACTTACTGGTTTGTTCAGACAGCCAGCGTTGAAATAATAAAACGCGAATGTCATATTCAGAGGTAATTGTTGTTATTAAGCGTAATAAAACGAGAATAAATGCATTGTTAAAGACATCGGAATATCAGTTTCTTTTTATAGTGTGCAATCATTTGCAATATCGAATTAAATATCAAAAAACGGTATATGCAATAAATGATCATAGTGGTTTAATTAACACACCTCGTGCTAAAGTGGCATAAATAGATGCACTGAAATAACTGTCTTATTTGCCTAGAAACATTGACACCATTAATTTTCGTAGCATCATATATATATATATATGCACAATGTAAACAAACAAGCTATCTCCATGGAGTTCATAGGTCATACTGCTGTCAGGCCAGTCTTGCATTCTCTGCCCTCTGGACTCTATGATCTGTTTTCAGTCTTTGTGACAGCATTGCTAATTACTGTGGAGATATGTCTAACATTTGGGAAAGAGGCAATTTGTTGTATATTTGGTTTAGGTAGGAGAGGTTAACATAATACCAGTAATAATAATAGGAAAGTGTTTGCATATATTGCATATCTTGGTGAAAATCTAGATTCATGTATTGTAAAATGGTGGAAGGTCGAAGACAAAAATTGTCAACAGCTCGTGTGCCTGCGTATGTGTTTTGTGTTACATAAATGTTGCTTACAATTAAACAGGCAAACAATTAACACATTAAAGTTTACACTTGCTTGCATTTATTCCACATTAAAAGCAAAAAGAAAACTACACGCTCATTTTAATAACTTATCACAAAAAATCTGCATAACAATATAAATAAAATATAGATGGAATGATGAACAAAGAATCATATTTACACGTAGTATAAATTAACAATGATTAGTCCGTTGTGTGGAGATTCTGGTTTAGTTGAACACTTGCATGCCATAAGCAGTCGGTAGCTTAGTTAAACACTTGCATGCTATGTAGCAGTTGGTAGTTTAGTTGAACGCTTGCATGCTATGTAGCAGTCGGTATCGCTGCCGCATGTTCTTTGCCCGACGGTGCTCTCCCACGATCTCAACAGTGCAACTTGAGGGAAACCATCCCCTTTCACCATCTCGTATGCGTTCTCCTTCAAACCAGCCTGAAACATACACATATCGGTAATATACATGTAAAATAACATCAGTAACAGAAAGTATTTATTATTTCATAGTTTATAGTGACGCTCGCTGGTGCATTCTGGAATTTGTTAAAAACTCAATGACAACATTATGTATATAAAGCTGGCTCATCAATCATGTCAACTGTGAACAGTTCTTTACAGCTTAGCATTTCTTTCATATCCTTGTAGTTTCAATATCATATTTCAACTACCGGTGGTATGTGTTGATAATTACAATTTCACATTTCAGTCACAATTTGCTAGAATTAGCCAATTCGAATCAACAGTTTGCAGGAATACAATGATGTTTTAGTCATTATGATGTAGCATTTTAAAATGTTAACCCTAAAGTTCAGTTTGCAATATTAAGTGTGTGTAAAACTTATTGTAACTACCATCAGCCATCTTCCTGAACACATCCACCACATCGGACTCTTCGAGCTGGAGTTCATCTGGTTGATTGGGTTCGTAGCGTTCAATCACCTGTACTTGAGGACAGTCTGCAAATACAAAGACCATTTTAATGAGTTATAGTGTCAGTATTGCTCTGTGTTCTTACCCTGGTAGTTGACTTATTGCACAGTTAGTAGTTACTGATGTATTGTCTTCAGTCATACACCAGAAGTGGCTTCATGATTAGCTGATCAGGATATCAATGGAAAGACAAGCGTTTTGCCACCACCTATCACTAGTCCAAATTGTGGCAATTTCGTTCACTCTTAAATATATACTGTGTTTGTGGAAAGTGTCAAACTACCGAGGCACATGAAATAGTGACATTATCTTATAGTGAAACTAACCCCAAGACTCGTAGATTGTTTCATCTTCATTGACCTGCTGGGATGGTGTGGTTGCTTCAACCCATCTTGTTCTTTCACTCCTGTCAGACAGATAGGCACAAACACATAAGCTTACTTATGGTGGTACATTCTGTCTGTCTGTCTGTCTGACTCTCTGTCTGTCTCCGTCTGTCTCCATCTGTCTGTGTCTGTCTGTCTGTCTGTTTCTGTCTGTCTGTCTGTCTGTCTGTCTGCCTGTATATATATATATATATATATATATATATATATATATATACACACATACACACATTTATGCATACATTTGTGTGTGTGTGTAATGTATATATATATATATTATATATAATATATATATACATATTTGTGGGATACAGTTGTATATATATTGTATTAGAACCATAAATGGGTTTATATAATAAAATACTAATTAATGAAACACACATGGAGTCAGCAGAGAAGATGTATTCAGTCGTCTTCTCCAGAAGCGCCATCACAAAGAGATTCTTGCAGTGGCGAGGAGAGCCGTTGGGCAGCCAGTTGGTCACCTGGTCCTCCTGGATGATGTCAGCGTGGATGGAGATGCGGGGCGCCGAGTCTATCACCTCGTACCTCTCACTAAAACAGCAAACCACACAATAATAATAATGTGGTCATCTTCAGAACCAATGTCCACCTCTGACTAGGTGATTATGGTGCTTAATCCATTTTATAGCAACTGTTCGAGAAGTAGCTGGTGCAGTAACGTACGAATTCTGTAGATCTAAGTCCTTGACATGTTTGTTATAATTATAGTTTCCTGTGTGAAATGTTTTACTTCTCCTGCTCCAAAAGACATAAGCAGTGAGAGTGAATGAAATTGGCTAAATACAGAAAGAGCAGCAGGTGCAATTGTGACATCACCAACTTGATAATGCGTCTTCTTTATATGAAACCACCGATTTATGGAGTCGGACTGACTGTTGATGTGCAGTGAAAACAGAGAACTACTACAACATGGTGAGCAGTTTACTACCAACATAATTATTCTTGCATTTATGCAGTACGAGGTACGGGAGCCTTGTGAATTTTTTTAAACTGATTGAATGCAATGTACCCTCTCTTCTTGGTAATGAGGAGGATGTCGTTGAAGAGGAAGAGGTGAAGGAGCTCCTTGCGTCGTGTCCACTTGTCCAGGATACCCTGGGATGAGGTCAAGATTCGGGTCAACTGACCCTGCTTCACCAGTGACCGTGACTCCGACACGAGGGCTATTGTCTGATAACAAAAACGTTTCTAACAATTATTATTTCCAATCACGATATTGACGCATATGTATAGGAACAATATGTGTCTTGCTAGCACAATTAAACAGATTGTAGGTCTTTGTAAGACTTCACAATCAGTGACTAAAACATCTTTATTTTAAGGTTATTTAACTGCTTTCCAAATAAATTAGCTGTGTGTATACCATGATGTAGTATAATGTGTGATTGCTATGCAGAGGAAGTAAATAGAAGCATTGCGTCACCCAACTGCAAATAAAATATAAACACAACAAAATAAAATATAAGTTCCTGTTTTGTTAGTAAGACATTTGCTAAAATGATAGCAAGAGCTAAGTTTTTATTTTTTATAATTTGTTGAAGGTGTTGCTGATTGAACTGCTGTTATGTGACAACATGTTATTTCTTCTACTGTTGCGGCTGGCCCACACTGGGTGGCGCCACTTACTCTGACATTGCGGAAGTCAAGCAGCTGGTTGATGCGCGTCATTTCCTCCAGATTATGCATTCTCTTTGCTCCCTCGTTGCACTGCTTTGCAAGCTGCAAACAAGGTCAAAGGTCACACTCTTGATTTAATACAAGGTCGACTGCTCATCATATGTTAACAACTGTGCGTAATAGCATGATAAATAAATTGGTTTACTTCCTGCGAAATAGTTAGTTAGCCTAACAGAAATTTTCATTTCTAATTTAAATGTTATGCCTACAAAATATTCAAATTGGATATGTTCATTAAATCATACATACAGACTGTCAAGATGTCAGAACAGTTTAGGCTATAGTAGATATTACATTAACTTACAATTAAAGTAGCAGACGTTTAATTTACTAAAGTCTTCTGAATTTTTTTATCTTTACATGCTTATCATAGCAGCCATCTTAAAAGTGGAAGCCATTTTATGGTGTTTCCTATTATTTCTCTGCTGTCCTTTGCCATTCTTTTCTTGACAACATAATTGATACCTTCTGCAGGACATGGAGACATTTCATGGCAACAGGGTAGTCCGGACTTGCTGTGTCCATTCTGTGACACACTCCATCGACTAGCAGAGGAAGTCTCGTGATTCGTTGCACGGGCAACAGCAAGAAGGAACGCATTGACAGACCTTTGCATTGTGGGTGATTCTCAAGTCGAGTCAAAACCTCCATGAAGTCATTGTTCTTCCTACAAATAACGGTTTTAATATAAAAAAAGATCAAGTGATCAATGCTAACACAAAAGTAAGGCATAACATTTTCTGTCAAAACTCATTTTAACTGCATGGCTGGCCATTTCTGCACAGTATATGTATAAACTAATTTTAAAATACATGTACAAAAGCATGTATTTAAACTATTTTGAAAATCGTGTATAATACCTGGTAAAAACCAATGTGCTACTCGTGGAAGAGGAAAGAATGCCAACTGATCTTAGGCCAGGGACTTGGAAAAGCAAAAGAATGCAGAAGACGGTCTCAGTTGCTGGGAGAAGACATTGCTAGAACAACATCAAATGGTTTTACATGACATGTGAGGGGAAGTTGCATTTCCATCAGGATATTTCCACCTTGTTCCCAGTTGGTTCTGTTTACACAATTTGTTCAGCATCTGTTACCATGGATCTACATTCAAATTTACAAAATAATGTTACTCTGAATTCTGACTATGAGGTGAGTGCTACCAAGGCCATCAAGCTAAGCAACAACAAGTGGCATCTTACTTGAGTTCCCCAAGCTTCCTGTTCTGGAACATCTGGTTTGTGCAATAGTTGATGTAGACATCAAAATGTCGGGCAGCATATTCAGCTATGAGTCCACAGATTTGGCCAGGTGATAGGATTGGGTTGTGGTTCCACACACGCTCCAGGAGACCCAGAAACCTACACACACAATAATCAGTTCTTATATAACTCCCGGGTAGTCCTCAAGACTGGCTAAAGTACTTTACACTTTACTCTATGGCAAGACTTTTTAATCGAACAACACAATCTAAAATTCTCTGGCATGTATTTGGCGATGCTGCAGTTAATGAGCAATAAAACTTTACTGCCTGGCAGCACTTTTTAATTGAACACAATCTAAAATTCTATGATATGTATTTTGCCATACTGCAATTAATGAGCAATAAAAACATAAATACACTATAACAAGTTTGGCAGACATCATCCTTATGCAGAGGGACTGGTGACGTTGACTACTCATACAAATAGCCACATTTGCTCATTCATGCAGTGAACTGCAGCTTTGTAGAGTGAACAAACTTGATTAAAGTTCAACATAGCCGAAGAGCATTTTAACCCGAGGCCTCACGATTGAAAGCCTGGTGCTCTGCCCACTGCACTCCAATGTTAAAACTATGGACAATGAAATGCATACTCAGGTCTGTAGCCTGGCTGGTTAGATGGGGGAATTCTTGACCTGTGGTCCACATGTCTATCCATCACATTAAAGCTGTTTTAAGTGTTATCGTGAACAGTCTGAGTAATCATTTACACACTGAGGACAACACATAGACATGTGTTTATAAAAATTAAAACCAGGTTTACAACTGTATCAAGTTTTGCCTTGAAACCCTGCGACACACACGCACGCATGCAAACACACACACACCCACCTGGCGCTGACAGTCCACACGGATTCGATGTTAGAGAAGAGGATCTTGTAGTCTCTCTTCGTTAGAATGGCTGCAGGCGAATGCAACGCATCAAACTCGACGGACTGAGCAAAGTGTTTAATGACAAGATGTAGACTCTTCAGGTAGGACGCCTCAGACATAATGATCTCAAACAACGTCTGTTGCAACAGACAGAACATTTGTGCACACATGCCATCTACACACGTGATCATACTGCATGTCCCACTTTCAATAAAACACGATAATAGATCCAATACAAGAGCTGGCTAACTTATCGCTGACCCAACACATCCCACTCACCCATCCTTGCCAGGGATCACTGCTGCTGATTACATCAGTACCAGTCATCACTACATCTGGCACATCCCACAGCAAAACTCCTCTATTTACCCCAACCAATGAAATCACACACACAAGTGAATGAGGAGTGTGCAACTTGGCTCACGTCCGAGGTTTGCAGAGACGATCAGCCAGGGGTAGTGTAGCCTAGCACAACGATCTGAACTCATCATCTCTTTGAATAACTGCACAGGTGATTAAGAAATATCCATATTAAAACTATTCACTTTGGATATAGGTTTTACCCTCATACTATGACTGCTTTAAATACAGGAGTAAGTGATTGTGTTTATTATATTATATTATATATGTGTTGTATGTTTGATGTGATTGTATGGTCCATATATGACACAGGACCTTGTATGTATCACGTGAGCCCATCAAGAGCACACACTCACTGAAGGATCTATTCAGTGGAACCATCAAATGGACCAGGACCCATCAACAGGATAAATCTATACAAGGTCTATCGAATGGACCAGGACCCATCAACAGCATAAAGCCATACAAGGTCTATCGAATGGACCAGGACCCATCAACAGCATAAAGCCACACAAGGTCTATCGAATGGACCAGGATCCATCAACAGGATAATGCCACACAAGGTCTATCGAATGGACCAGGACCCATCAACAGCATAAAGCCATACAAGGTCTATCGAATGGACCAGGATCCATCAACAGGATAATGCCACACAAGGTCTATCGAATGGACCAGGATCCATCAACAGCATAAAGCCATACAAGGTCTATCGAATGGACCAGGACCCATCAACAGCATAAAGCCACACAAGGTCTATCGAATGGACCAGGATCCATCAACAGCATAAAGCCATACAAGGTCTATCGAATGGACCAGGATCCATCAACAGGATAATGCCACACAAGGTCTATCGAATGGACCAGGATCCATCAACAGCATAAAGCCATACAAGGTCTATCGAATGGACCAGGACCCATCAACAGCATAAAGCCATACAAGGTCTATCGAATGGACCAGGATCCATCAACAGGATAATGCCACACAAGGTCTATCGAATGGACCAGGATCCATCAACAGGATAATGCCACACAAGGTCTATCGAATGGACCAGGACCCATCAACAGCATAAAGCCATACAAGGTCTATCGAATGGACCAGGACCCATCAACAGCATAAAGCCATACAAGGTCTATCGAATGGACCAGGATCCATCAACAGGATAATGCCACACAAGGTCTATCGAATGGACCAGGATCCATCAACAGGATAATGCCACACAAGGTCTATCGAATGGACCAGGACCCATCAACAGCATAAAGCCATACAAGGTCTATCGAATGGACCAGGATCCATCAACAGGATAATGCCACACAAGGTCTATCGAATGGACCAGGATCCATCAACAGGATAATGCCACACAAGGTCTATCGAATGGACCAGGATCCATCAACAGGATAAAGCCATACAAGGTCTATCGAATGGACCAGGATCCATCAACAGGATAATGCCACACAAGGTCTATCGAATGGACCAGGACCCTTCAAAAGAATAAATGCACACAAAGACCTATCGTGTGGACATTACACACCTCCTGGAGTTTCTTCTCTGCTGTGTTCATTGTGTCCAGAACTCCACTGCGGACCACCTGAAAGCAATACATGTTACATTTGATTAAACTATCATATTTACACAACATATACCCACAACAATCCCTTTCACCATTGATTACATCAAATATGGCAGGCAATCTGTCAAGGCAAAATTCTGTCAAGGCAAAATGTTAATTAATTGGTGGATATTAATACAAAAAGAATAAAACTCAAAATGCATAGGCAATAATGCAGTTTTCAACAAATGGGTCGAGCCAATGGGGAGCAAGGTTGTAAAGATGAGTGCTTAAATGACCACATAATATTTGCATAATTTCATCTGATCTAACACTAAGAGAGAGAGGGCATGTCAAAAGAGTTGGTGCAGCAATCGTAAAAGCCCTAGATCTAGTTAGAGGTCAACAAGTACAGTACCTCTGGCATGTCACACCACAATCTGCTGGCATTGGCATCTGTTCCAATTAGCAGGGCCTGTATCATGGACTTTTTGGACCCTGTTATTATGGGGCTGTTTCCACCCGGGTTAAGTAGGCTGCTTGTTCTTGACGGCGGTGCAGATGAAGAGTCTGTAATGATAATATTATTACATAGACTTGCCTAACGATTATAGTTTTGTTTTTAAGGTGTTTTAACACTGTATGGGACCCCAAAACAATTAGTCCAATGGGGTGTATAATAAAACATTGATTACTGTTATTTCAGATACAGAACCTGCATAAGTATGAATGTGGCTTATTGATATTTTAGCATAGTTATAGAGTTAGGGGCTTTTTGACGCTATTGTCAACCGTTTTCCCAAGTAAGTTTTCCATCCATTATCTGGTGTTGTAAAATTAAAACATTCATATTTTCTTGGTAAAACATAATAACAATTATCCAGGCTTACAAGTGGATGGGTACATGATACATATATTAATATTGTGTTAATTCAATATAGATTGGAATATAATTTAGCTTAAAAGACTTAATGTTTGGCTGATGCAGAATTGATTATAGATATATATATATATATATATATATATGGCAGCTTTTAAACAAAAATTAGCAAGAGATTAATTTATATTCCTTGAAACATTCATATAAGCATTTAGAATAACTTATGCACCAGTTTGCCAAGTCAGAATCATGCATGTACTTCCGCATGCGATATGCAAACAACAAGTTACATTTTTAAACCAAGAAAGTGCTGTTTGAATAGTATACATAAAATGGTTGCGATATCCCATTTATGATCTTGTTGAAACTACACATTCATAGAGGAAATGTTGAAAAAATTTGGGTTTTCAATCCCTGAAAAATGCCAAGGTCTACCTGTGTCACTTTCGTTTTGCCACCGTAAGTTTCGCGCAATGATCGATTTATGATATATCTGATAAAGAGGCTCGTCATCAAAGCAGGATTTCTTTGGTACACCAGACTGATCATCATCAGCAATCTACAACATATGCACAAGTCATCGTATTCAATCGGAGGCAAAAACTTGTACTAGACACATGTCAAGTTTTCCTGGCACAGCGACATTTCACACAAACTTACCTTCAGTTGGGAGAATTCAGAATCCCAAACAATACATTTTTGTCAGTATATTAATTATATTTTCTCCATTTAATCACATGTCCACATTCTGACACAGAAGAAAGTTTCCAAAAGTATTTATGCTGGATGTTTGCTATAACATGTTTAAATATTTAGTTGAAACAATCTAAGTTATGTAAAATACACCTAACTGATAAGTAGATTGCTTTCATAGCTTCGAATGATCATAGAAAACATATAACGCTGTGGCGAATTGATTAACATGTGTCCGTTTTGTATGAACCCTGAAATTGTTAAGAAACAAAAAATATTGATCCTCAAGCAACTATTATGACACGCCATGCAGTGTGTCTAAATATTGGTGACATTTCCTCTAAATGGTACAGTATGTTCTTATGTCTTAGCCACCTTTAATACAGAACTAGAAACATTGAAGAGTGTTGAATTTTTAGTGGTTCATTAAGAAAAATCATTTATATGAATATAGATTTATTACAAACCAGTTCTAGGTAATATGGAGTGTGACTGGAATGGTCACTGAGGCTTGACCTCAGGTCAGTATCCTGGTCGAAGTCAGAGAGTCCGTCGCTGGTGGTGGACGCATTGTCTGCACATACACCTCTGTAAACATAGACCGTATCAGACATAATCAAACATTAACTAAAACTATATAATGTTATATGTGTGGCGCTCTACGAAAAGCAGTCGGAAGTCGCTGAGCGTAATTCCCGGTAAACGCGTCACAAAGCTAAATATGAGTCATCTGGTCTATTTTGAGGTTTTACTTCTAAGATTCACTTAAATTCTTTATTTATGCACTCCAGAAAGGATATCTTTCTTTTCAAAGTCTAAATAACACTTTTTCGTGTTTTTGCAACATCGATGATAGTCTCTTTTTCGTACGTTATTTGAAATAGTTGCGCCTATTTCGCGAACCCGTTTTCCCAAATGAATTTTCCGTATTATCGGTGCCTGTAAATTCACTATTTTCTTGGTAAAACATAATAACAATTATCCAGGCTTACAAGTGGATGGGTACATGATACATATATTAATATTGTGTTAATTCAATATAGATTGGAATATAATTAAGTTAAACACTGTGCTTTGCTATGCGTTGATAATATATATATATATATGATTATATATATGTATATATATATATATATATATATGGAGTTTTAAACAAAAATTAGCAAGAGATTAATTTATATTCCTTGAAACATTCATATAAGCATTTAGAATAACTTATGCACCAGTTTGCCAAGTCAGAATCATGCATGTACTTCCGCATGCGATATGCAAACAACAGTCATTTTTAAACCAGAAAGTGGTGTTTGAATAGTATACATAAAATGGTTGCGATATCCCATTTATGATCTTGTTGAAACTACACATTCATAGAGGAAATGTTGAAAAAATTTGGGTTTTCAATCCCTGAAAAATGCCAGGTCTACCTGTGTCACTTTCGTTTTGCCACCGTAAGTTTCGCGCAATGATCGATTTATGATATATCTGATAAAGAGGCTCGTCATCAAAGCAGGATTTCTTTGGTACACCAGACTGATCATCATCAGCAATCTACAACATATGCACAAGTCATCGTATTCAATCGGAGGCAAAAACTTGTACTAGACACATGTCAAGTTTTCCTGGCACAGCGACATTTCACACAAACTTACCTTCAGTTGGGAGAATTCAGAATCCCAAACAATACATTTTTGTCAGTATATTAATTATATTTTCTCCATTTAATCACATGTCCACATTCTGACACAGAAGACAGTTTCCAAAAGTATTTATGCTGGATGTTTGCTATAACATGTTTAAATATTTAGTTGAAACAATCTAAGTTATGCAAAATACACCTAACTGATAAGTAGATTGCTTACATAGCTTGGAATGATCATAGAAAACATATAACGCTGTGGCGAATTGATTAACATGTGTCCGTTTTGTATGAACCCTGAAACTGGTAAGAAACAAAAAATATTGATCCTCAAGCAACTATTATGATGTGCCATGCAGTGTGTCTAAATATTGGTGACATTTCCTCTAAATGGTATGTTCTTATGTTTTAGCCATCTTTAATACAGAACTAGAAACATTGAAGAGTGTTGAATTTTTAGTGGTTCATTAAGAAAAATCATTTATATGAATATAGATTTATTACAAACCAGTTCTAGGTAATATGGAGTGTGACTGGAATGGTCACTGAGGCTTGACCTCAGGTCAGTATCCTGGTCAAAGTCAGAGAGTCCGTCGCTGGTGGTGGACGCATTGTCTGCACATACACCTCTGTAAACATAGACAGTAGTAGACATAATCAAACATTAACTAAAACTATATAATGTTATATATCACATTTAATTGTCAAGAACAAGGAAAGCCATTTTAAATAATAAGGTTTTTTTCCAAATCCACAAAAATGTGTGATTAAATTCGTAATTTAAAATGTAGCAGTTGCATATAATATGCCATCCTACAGTGTTCATGTGGAAATAATATGCACTGAACTAAGAGGAATTTATAGAATTAATATTTCTTGGGAACATGTTCTATTTACACCATAATTTTCATCTTTTCATAATTCTAATTTTAAGTATTGAGTTACAGTTAACTTTTACAATAAATCAAAGCTTGCCTACATTTAATCAGTACTTTAACATTTATCATCTGATCTGAACAGTTGGAGATGCATATTTTCTCTTCACCTTCAATAAAACAAAAACTGACTTCCCAAGCCACTATGAAACTTGACAATAATAAACAAGTCTGACCTTGACCTTGAACTGCTTTTGTTGTCCGTACACCAGTCTGTAAAACAGCCAAGACAGTGATAATTGTAAACTGTTGATCAATATCAAACATTTATAACGTTTCCATGCTCCTACACTAAGAGTGATGTGAACCACCCAAGTACTTTTTACTAGGGAAAATTCATATTACAATGTTTGGGGTTTATTAAATGCACTTTATGCAGGCAATGTTCTTCAGCAATTGTCTTCGAGTACTTTGCTGAATAACATAAGGACATTATGTAAGTCATGGTATAATGAGGAACAGACAATCTCAGTTAGTTTAAGTTTTTTTAAAGAAAAAAGTACACATAATATTCTCACCTGACTGGTAGGGGATTTCGAGGGAGAGAGTAGCCTCAAGAGCTCTTCTGTCAACAGAGGTATGGGAAAATAAGGGAAATAAAGTAAGAGAACAAATTCAATAAAAATATAAAATTAAACCGAAGCAACATTTAAATAAACACATGAAATTAAACTAAATGAACCAAATGTTACAGTGGGTTTCAACTACAAAAATACGGACCAGCAACATTTTGAACGTCACACATCAATCTTGTTCCCCATCCTGTAGTTTACATAACTGAACTGCTACTGTTATCCAGTAGATGGCAGCACTATTCTGTATCATTCACATGTAAGACCACAATAACATGCTTGTCTGGCATTACCCAACCAAAGAGTACCCTATAGAAATAGCATTCATTGTGCAGGTTGTCTGAATTTCTGTGAGAACATGCGTAGTGTTGAGTGAGTAGAAATTATGTTTTTGTGCATCGTAGCTTCAGAGCTGTCAAATGGCCACAGATGACAGTCAGTGTTTGTCTGTGTAGTGCTACATGTGTCATTTATATTGGTGAAGTCAAAACGACAGGTCACTGTCTGATTCTAGCAGGAATGAAGGGGTTTGATGGCTTAAAAATGGTTTGTGGGAACCTGAGGTATTAGAATTTTATGAAATTTACACAGCACATCTACCAGTGGAGGATAAATATGCTGTGAAATTTTCAATAACAGGTCTATTTAAATTTGATAGGAAATGAAGGAAACATTATAATGGCCGCCAGTGGTCTTAGGCCTACAAAACGACATGATGAATTAGTTGACTGTGCTGCAAATCTGGGTTTCATAGTCATTTAACTATACCTATGACTGTTGACTTTTTAATGTATGCTTATTAAGCTGATAATTTCATGATCTGTGTCTTACGCTATTACAAGCTGTTACCATTGCTTTGGCTATTTTTCTCAGCAATGTTTTTTTTCAAGGTTGGCGTCCCAGGCTACCGCAGGCTACCCCATCTCCTAAATCTAGACTTGTGTGGCTGCAATGGTTTCTTGAACATAATTTACCCTACGGGCTGAAGCTCTGCAGGCACTTGTGGTACAAAGGAGTGTGGCTTATATTATGGATACAATAACATATCAAACAAGTGGGCTACATACGCCAATGGCCCAGATTGTGCTCAAAATAACTTCCCAGGCTGTTGTTGCACTGAGTGACCAACAACACCTTGTCAATATTTAACAACAGTAACAACAGTATGTGGATAAACCATAAATACAGTTGAACCCTAGTATTAAGGTCACTCTTAAAATTGAACAAAAGTGGCCTGATTAGTGAGATGGCCACAATATCAAAATGTCCTATGTCAGGCCTGTGTACTAGGGTTACTATATTTGCAAGAAGGCTGTATCAACAAAGAATACATAAAGCATGGTTTGCCTGTATGTACAGTAAGCGTTTCGTAAGTAGAATATACTGATACATGAGCATTAGGTTATCTGATATGGATTACCCGTGGATATCTAATATAGATATGATATATTCAAAGCAGTTAGTGGGTCTAGGACTAGGTTACGCCTTGCTAACAGCACAGCTGGGTATATGCGAGCAGAAGAGATTAAACTAAAACATTCAAGCCATTATGCTTCATATGATTCAACAAAAATTCAAACAAGGCTATAACAGATGGCTATAATAAAAAAATTAAATTAAACACCACGGGAATATAAATCAAATCATGCCCCCTCAGGTGCAAACACAAAGCAGTGTTTCTGCGCAGTACCAACAACTTACTTGTCAAACAGTGGTTTTGTGTCTGTATCACTGGCGGCCTTCTCACCCTTTTCCACCCCAGTGACACTCCATGTGCTCCTGGGAGGGAGGGGCGGTGGACCGTGCCCCTTCAGAACCGTGTCCAGGCTGCGGACACTGTTGTGCGAACTGTCACATGACTTCCAGTCATCATACTCCGAGTCCGTCTCGGAGCGTTTCTTCCCTGCCGCACCCTTCTGCCTGTCCCTATGTGGTGGTGGCGGCGGTGGTCGTGGTAGACAATCACTTGGTCTGCGCTTCTCGCTGGGAATACTCACAAGCTGAGACAACACCACTTGCTTTTTCGACACTAGCTTGTTTTTCAGCACATTTTTCGGTTCTCGCTTTGGCAGTGGCGGTGACGGTGTCACATCTAATGATGAGTCCCACGACGACACAGAATAATTTGAGTCGGTGGAACATAACGTTTGGTGAGTATTCCGTTTCGCGAGAGGCACCTTAACATCAATCGAGTCGGACGACTGCAACCGGGACCCGAGATGCTGGCAGGTGACGTGTTTGTCGAGATTGCGGCCACTAGGTGGCACTCTCGGACTGCTGGCGAGGCTGTCAGATGGTGACCCCAACACGTAGTCTTCGTCGTTGTCGTCCTTGGTGGTCATCTGTTTCGTGTCTTTCTTCTCGGCTCCGGTCTACGCAACAGATCATTGGTCAGTTATAAGTCTACCTCGGCTCATTGTCTGGAATTTATTTGTAATCATGATCATGACACAATTTATAACCAACTTCTCAGAGAGAATATCCCATCACTTCGAAAGATACAAACACAACTGGTGCTGGGTTTCACCGAAGGTCATTTTATAGCATTACATGACAGGGCAAATGAACAATGAAATGCAGTTGTTCCAGCCATGGCCTAGAAAGTGGCTATTAATAGTCCACCATCCATGGATACAGTGTCATTACATTGTTCATTTAAAATAAGACATTATCACATACCATAGTGTCATATGATATCCATCCAAGAAAAAATGGAAGAAAACAGGTGAACATATACACACCTGACTTGTGAACACCTTCACATTGAAACAACCATCCTCCTATTCCTAATGAATGAACATTCTGATCCACATAGAAATGGTCACCCAATGATGACAGTAATGTATGGCAGTCAAGAGTGAATATTAACTACAAAATGATAATAAGAAATATGTTTAAACAAACCTGAGGATGGCGAGCCATCGGTGACCTTTGACCTGCTAATTCTGGTGCTGACTCTGCCAGGTCATAGTCTACGGCATCATCGTCAGAACTAGTGTCAGTCTCCCACTGCCCATCGTCACTGTCCGCCTGGTTCAACAAGGATATTATCATTACATGTAAACGTCATCAATTAACCTGAATGCTACATCAGTGAACAACCGGCTCCACTGGGGGACAATCTCAAAATGTTTGTGTGGCACAACACATCACACATTTTACTCTCTGAAGGACCACAGCACTTGATGCGCATTCCTTTCTGCTCCCGACACTCTGAATGACATCAACTTGCAGCGACTCTGTGTTATAATCCATCAGCTGGTGTTTCAGACATCAGATAAACTTGCCATTTATTCAATTTTAAAATCCAACTACTCCATTGATGAAACTCGATAAATAAAAACCTACAGTTGCAACTAGAAATCTCGAGACTATCCTCGTTTTTGCAGGAGTGTACATTTTGAGTTTAACAAAAAATGTGGAACACTCCCAGAAACCTGGACAGGCTGTCAGATATATCATACAAAATTGCATTCTGCACACGTTTCAATTGTGATTGTGATGTAAGCAATGGTTTCGGGAAATCCATCAATATGTGTCAGTAAAATAGCAGCTAATCACCCCATCCATCCAAACCTGTGTCGTACATAGTAAAGAACAGTATTTACACCCCATAAAATCTGAGGCTAATGTATTATTCATGGGTGTGAACGTAACACATAAAATACATTTTAAAATTCCCTATAAAATATAAAACACAATAGAATTGCATACAAAAAAGAGTAAAATACTGTACATAATATAGTTCATTCAGTTTATTATGTTTAATTATTATGTCATATGGATGTGGATGAGGAAGGAAAGTGACCTGCTTACTTACTCAATCTCTCTATCTGTCTAGTAATAAGTACAGTGTTTTGGCACCACCCCTCACAATCACGATATCAGTATTTTTAGACCACCCCTCATACCCACAAATTATGTAGTTTCAGGCCATCCTCACATCCATGAAATTAGTGTTTTGGAGGCAACTCCTCAAATCCACTAAATCAATATGTTTTGGAGATCACCCCTCAAATTCCCGAAATCAGTGTTTTGGATACTTACCATGGTACTTCAAATTCCCAAAATCAGTATTTGGATACAACAATCAGTATTTGGTAACATCCATGAAATCAGTGTTTTGAGAACACCCCTCACATCCATGAAATCTATCAAGCATGTATTTACCACATAAGCCAACTCCTGCATTCCAAGAAAAAAAAACTTTTCAGCCTGACTGACACTTTTTTGATGTTTACTGCACCTATAGGCTAGTGGGCATATATCTGGTCACTGAACAGACATTAGTATTTCAGCCTGCCTTTATCTCATATGACTGTTCACCCACTTAGTGATAATGACATGCCATGCAATCATAGCAGAGGTCCAGAGCCTTAGGGTTACAGGATGTTAGTTTGGTACATTGTATACCGAGGTACTGCTCTACACAATACAAGTCAGCTTAAGCATAAGTTAGAGTGATGGTATATGTTTCTGTAGGTTTGTAACCACAATGTTAACAGCAAACTAATAATAATAACTTTATTGTCCAGTCGTAGAATGGATATATACATTTTGAACTTTGGAGGATGCATAAAAAGTAAAATAAAGCACAATATCTAAATCACATAGTAATGCATGTATACAGTAAAATCAAGTATATAAATGGTAGCTGTAAAAATAGAACAAATACTGGGATAAATATGCTGAAACATTATGACAATATTATAAGATAAATAAATTTGATAAAACAACACTGCAGTGATGTTGGTCAACAATTGACTTTTTGTGGCTGGTTCAAATACTTGATGTAGGGTGGAATGAATGATTTAAGGGCAGGCTGGATTTTTACAGTTGGCATTCTATATCTCCTTCCAGAGGGGAGAAGGTCGTAATGGTCATGTAAGAAGTGGGTGGGGTCAGATAAGATTTTCGTTTCCATTTGCAATGTTCTCGACTTGTATAATTGCTCCAGACTGGTATCAGATGTCTACAGTCTGCTGTGTTGAGTAAGAGAAAACTGGACATCCTTGAACTTCAAAAGGTACTGCAGTCAACGATGCCTTTTTTGGTTGTCTGATTTTTTACCCACAAATGGCATGGGTAGTAATAATTTAGTAGGGACATACCCATAATTTATATGTCAGGGTTTCCAAACTGATATCACTACAGTATTACATTGGACACTACAAGTCATCATTCACGGTCCACTTCCAAATAGTGTCGCAGGGTTTTAGGTTTCTTTTGGGTACACACCTATTAATGGAGAAATATTTTATATGCATCAAAAATAAGGGATTTACAACTAAACAAATTGACTTGTGATAATTAAATACTAGTGACTGCATAAGATGTTCAAGCACAACTATTTTCTTATCTTCCAAATGCACTTACATCAGATGGTTGGTCTGTTTCTTCGATGACCTCTGTCCGGGATCTGCGCCCAACTCTCGACCGACGCACATAAGAGCCTGCCCTCTGGTGGTAGGACAACCCAACAACATTGCTCAGACGATGTAGTCGGCTATGAGTCCTGACATCAAAAAAAGATCACTTTAAAGGAAGAGTGACATAAAATGAAAGAAGAACGTTGGAACTACTATAAGATGTCATGTGACCCACCACTGTTTGAAAATACTTTGCTGATGCTCTTTACAACAAATAAGAGTTTCTAGCGTGATATGATCCAAAACAACTCATGACTGCAAAAAGTCATTACACAACACAGACGCCATCTAGCAGCATGTATGTTGATGTTTTGACAGCAAGAAAACCATATACACCTGTACAGTGCATAGCCAATATCAAGAGTGAACATTTGAAGCAGTTTTCCTCTATCTAAACTTTTCATATATCAACATCGAAACGACTGGAAATAAAGAGTAACCCAGGTAATTATAGGTAACAGTGGAGCATGCTGTTGAAACATTAAGGGATGATCGCAAAATTCATAAAGTCAAAATATTTGTTAAGCATTACATGGGTGAATGTAGCTGGTTCGTGAACACTCATTGTAGGGAAAATAAATTGCTAGTGTTTTCATCTAGCAAGTGAAAGTTAACTGATTGTAATATAGCCATTTATTATGACGAAATATGGTTTAAACAAATAAAAAGCAAAATGTTTTGGGGACTTTGCTAACTTTTGAGACAATCCCCAAATGATTTGTTTTTGCTACAATATGGTATCCTGCTGCATTCAAATAGGTTCATTTATACCATATATATAAGTTCAGGACTCCAAATTTATGAATCTGGTTCAAGTAGACATTACAAAATATACAGTAAACATGAGATAATTGGAGCACAGCATCTGGGCTAGACAGGACAAGAAAATGATCACACTCGAGAAGTTACAAACATGTTGTTGACTCATAATACTGATATATGGCTATAAACCCACCATTACTAATAAAAAAATGCCCATGTTTTTGAATGCATCTCATAGGATATGCACGTGTAACACAAGTAATGAACCTTATCTGTTTAAGCTTTTCACATGCAAACAAACACCACACATAGCTACACAAACACAGAGCATCTTCACTGGTGTACTGAGTCTACTGACATGAGTAAATGATTGAGGAAGGGGGCATCCACCACGCTGCCCTGTGTCTGAGCTATGTGTCAGCGATGGGGCATCATAGAGGAGGTCACAGTGCACTGCACTAGCTGTGGATCAACTAATGAAAGTTGATATCTGTTAGCACATGTGTTTTAAACACTGAGAGTTATTTCTGGGTCAGATACAGACCACAACAACAGCTGTCAACAAGACCCTGTTTTCTGTGTCTATTGTCGCCACCCCCCAGAGATGGCAGCAATGTCATTGAAAATTCCAAAGTCGTAGCTTGGGAGAGATTTTACCCAATTCTAACATGTTATATGTATACAATAACATATGAAATTTTTATGAAATAATAACAGTATTAGGTACATCACTGGACACCCAAAATGATCATGATTTTTTTTCATAAATGATTTTCTAATGTTTTTTCTAATCAGTGTGTCTGTGCTTGTATATGTAATATATATTATCATTTGCTGCAATGTTCTGTGGTGACTGTTTCCTAGAAATAGATATCAGGTTTACTGATTTCATGTTATCTGTTTGCCACTGCGATAGTGTAGTACTAAGAAGAACTAATAATGTTATCATTATTGATAAAGCTGCCCAGTGTAAAAGGTAAATGTTTCTAGGAACAAATAAACACAGTTAACACGTGATTCTTGGAAGAATACAGAATCCGAACAATACCTTTGAAGCAACGACGCAGGTTTTGCTGGTTCTTGTACTTCAAATATAGGCTCATCAATCCAATCTTCATCCACCAAGCTGCTTCCTGAAATATAAAATGTAGAAATTTTTATTTTGTGATGTTTTCTAACTTGTGACAAAACTATTTGAGACAGTATGCCTTCCAGTCATATTTCACTTCGCTACTACTGGGGTGGTTTCATCAGAACACTACATACATATTTATAAATAGAAATTCCATGTTAAATAACCATTGGTCTGTGTGAATGCACCACAGGTGTACGTGTTATACAGTAATATACACTGTATGTAGGTTCACTGTATATAGTAGATACCGTAATAACATGTGTTGTTTCTGCGTGTCTAACTACATGTATACACTATACAGTACAGTGTTTCTGCGTGTCTAACTACATGTATACAGTACAGTGTTTCTGCGTGTCTAACTACATGTATACAGTACAGTGTTTCTGCGTGTCTAACTACATGTATACAGTACAGTGTTTCTGCATGTCTAACTACACGTATACAGTACAGTGTTTCTGCATGTCTAACTACACGTATACAGTACAGTGTGTCTGCGTGTCTGTATTACTTGTACTCAGAAGATACTATTGTTCATGTTATAGACTGCCTAAAAGTAAATTTTTGGGGAATTATTTTTGCACTGATATACATTTTAGAAGTGTTATGTTGGAATACTGGTTTAAATATCGGACGGTATATCAGTTTAAATAACGGACATTGCAGTTGTATACCTAAAGTTGAATGAAAACAGGTGCCACGGGTCTGCTAAGCATTACTTTTTTGATGAGCATATGCATAGCTCTTTATCAGATGCCTGGAACAGATAATTCCTTTCCTAAAGTGCTAGGAAACGTGTGAGATGCATTTGTCATACATCCCAGAATGTCGTGGCTGGTGTACCATGCAGTCACTGACAGTGTTACTCTTGGCAACATCCTCGCTATATCCATCCCACAATCACTGATATTTATCTCTTCTGATTCTGGTTTCAGTTAAGCAACCATTCTGACCAGGAGAATTCACAGTGCGTTCATCCCTATCTTTGTGGTTAAAATAATGCTATTGCTAAACATCCCACTTTGCCTTCTAACCACCGACATTAATAGAACACCCATTACACATCAGTGACGTTGAAAATGAGTAATTTCACTTCACTTTCACTTTACTTTATTGTCCTTAAAAAGGATATGCATTTTACAACTCATGATCACATCTAAAATATATGGGATGGTCTCAACAAAATGCAAATGAATTTCCAGATGTATCCACTACAAGAACAATTCAACCGGGTGACATCAATATGACTCATTTAGCATTCAACATTCTAATGGCCACTGGTACAAAACTCCTGCTACAGCGACATGTTTTACATTTTATACAACGGTATCTCCTTTGAGACGGAAGTACATGGAAGAACGTAGAGAGTGGGTGATCAGACTCAGTAGCGACAGCACGAGCTTTCTTCAAAATTGCATGGTCGATTATTTCAGAGAGCTTTGGTGTAGGTAAACCAATGATCTTGGCAGAAACATGTGAGATTTTCAGAAGCCTGTTATGGTTTTTCACAGAAAGAGCAGGGTAGTAACAAATGCTGCAGTAGGTTAAGAGAGGCTCAATTATGCTACGGTAAAGGCATAGAAGAAGTAGTGGATCAACGTAGAAAGCTCGTAACTTTCGAAGAACGTGCAGTAGCTGCTGAGACTTCTTTTGCACAGCTGTAACATGCTCTGTAAATGACAATTTTTCATCTAATATAACACCGAGGTATTTGAATGAATCAACCTGTTCCACAGATTCACCGTTGATGACAATAGGACTAATGACAGTTCTATTACGACGGAAGTCGATGCACATTTCTTTCGTTTTGGAAACATTCAGATGCAGAAAATTTTTACTACACCAACTAGAGAAACATACCACTGAAGAAATAGATGACTGGTATGAGGCAAAATCATTCAAAAGAGCGAGCATGGCTGTATCATCAGAAAACCTCACAAATTGGGTAGATGAATCAACACTACGACAGTCATTTGTATACAAGGTGTACAAAAATGTAGTTCTATGCTTCTAACCATCCAAGATGGTGGTTGAATAGGTCACTTAGATAGGCCATAGATTTCATTATGATATGGCAAGATATAGATTACTTATTATCATACATATTACATATTATAATGGGTTACGGGTAACTATGTAAACTTTCTAAACTTATAATTCCATTAAAACATAATTTCAAGGGTTTATCATATAGCTAAAAAATGTCTACTTTATGATGTATTTAGATTGAATTTAAATAACTAATGTTACAGTTACACCATTAATTTAAAACAGTTTGAAAGGTAATTTTGACTATTCTAATTTAGGAAGCACTGATAAACATCAATATCATATTATAAATCCTTCACTCAGGTCCAGGATGATGCTACATGCAAATGTTGTGGACAAACCAGAAGTACCTGTGATGTGACTAATGCCACTCAGATGGTTGCAATCAAAATTGATCACATTAGTGAAAATGGTAGCAGACACGTACCGGGGTAGTTACTATATACTTGAAGCTGACATTGGAACTGAACCATAAGGTTTTTATTCAATGTTTTGCAACCGTAAGTTAGGCTTAGTGTTATTTTGTATACAGCTCTGGCTTGGTTTTATCAGCAGGTGGTAAGGTATACTGTTGTCAACAAAAATTTATATAAATTCATAAAAATTGAAAAGGAAGAGGGGGTCAAAGAATATTAATCATAAAAGTATCAGCCAGGTTTGAACTGAATCTGACATTGCATTTAAATAATTGTTTGTAAACATTATAATGATTGCAATTTTAAAAACATCTTTAAAATAGCACGGGTGACTGCGTTTTATCCCATGTTTCACCGGGTAACTTGGCTAGTGTTTATGTAAATGTCTTTTAATCTGTAAAATGACTAACATTTAATAAGAAATCACTACTAGTAATTAAAAAGGGCCTGTACAAATCTAGATAAATGTACATGATCATGCATACAATGCACTTGATATTATAAATAGTTGCGGTCTGCCTCCCAAACCACAGGTCTGTATTCTCAAATACCTTAGGCCAGCTTGGCAGAGAAAACAACCTTATAATATTACAACTACACGTAAATTTGATTTCAAAATAGTGAATGTATTTACTTTTATTTATGCAACTTATCTAAATAACTATCAACTTATTAATCTACGTGGTTATTCCTATATGTTATGGTGTGGCACAAGATTCTGGTTGTTAGTCTAATGCATACAAAATTACAAACTCAGGCAACTAATCTTCCTGAGGCAATAACTATAAACCAAATGTTTTCTTTAGTTATATGTATAGTCATATTCATATCTCACCTTAGAGATGAACTTATCTCAACACTTGTAGATTAATTTTATCTCAATACTAGCCCTTAATAAAACTTGAGATGAATGTTGGTTCTCTCTCTCTCTCTCTCTCTCTCTCTCTCTCTCTCTCTCTCTCTCTCTCTCTCTCTCTCTCTCTCTCTCTCTCTCTCTCTCTCTCTCTCTCTCTCTCTCTCTCTCTCTCTCTCTCTCTCTCTCTCTCTCTCTCTCTCTCTCTCTCTCTCTCTCTCTCTCTCTCTCTCTCTCTCTCTCTCTCTCTCTCTCTCTCTTGAAAACTATAAAATATTGTTTACAATATTTTCAGGACCCAAACATCTGAATATTTAGCAGAAACATACATGTACCAATTTTGTCAAGTAATACCAGGTAATATGCTTTTGTGTCAACTGAATTCTGTGATAGTTATGAACAGAACAAACACATGAAATCACTAACTCACCTGTTCTCGGTGGAGAAGGAATATCTGGGTTGTAGCTTACATAGGACTGTGACAAGTCAAACGTTCTGCGAGGTTTGGGCACAGGTATCTCCATCTGCCTGTGTCTGGCATCACAGGCAGAAGCTGTAGTGGCTGGAGGTGATGATAATCCCCTGCCATCTGTCTCATTCGCTACATCAATGGACTCACTGCGTGAGAGACGAGTTCTGGCACTATCACTGACTGCATTCACACACTCCAATTCAGTGAAAGAATCTTCAGAAATTATGCCTTTCGAGTTGAACGTTTCAATAACTTTGTCACCTGTCAGTTGGGAAGCAATGTCAGTAGTCTGTGTGCTGATGCTAATTACCCGGGGGCGTGAAGGAGGATGCGTGCGTGGTCTAATCGATGGCTTTCGTCTCATGTGACCATACTGTTTTGAAACCTTGAATGTAATGTAGTCTGTCGTACCCAGATTCTGTTTGTCGACATCTGATGAAACAGTTCTCTTACCTGACGCTCGAAATCGTGCAGATTTATGTGGAGTAATACCCTTTGACTTCCTGGGCAATGGAACAGGCTTGTGGTTTCGAAGGACAACCTTCTGTCGAGGTTCTGGCTTCGGATGAGACGTGTGCATGTGTGATGCAGGGTTTTGACTAGACTCACAATGTGGATTGGTGCTTTGTAGGACTTTAAGAAGTGCTTGAATGTGTTCCCCACGTTGGTGGGAACGGAAATTCAACATTTCGTTTTCCCCACTTCCTTTTGGGATCTGACTGGAGTGCTTGTTCACAGTTCTCCCATGGCCTGCAGAAGGCACCCTCTTCAATGTTTGTATTCCCATGGGAACATCGCAGAGATTTGTCATTCTACAACCACATGCAGCAAAAACATTTGAAATACACACACAGAAATAAATTCATAAATATCATTAACACATAAATGAAAAAACCTATAGTCATTTGAAACACCCTCTAATTTGAACTTCTGGAACTGCATAAAATATTGTTTGTTTTGTATCTTTCATACACGTTCTGTATTATTCAATTCCGAAGTACATATTGCTCGATGACTCATTCAACAATGGACACTGCAGTGCAACCTCATGGAGTAACCACTGGTGCTTCAAAACCACAACATTAAAAAATGACATGAGTTTGCATGTTCAAACAGAAAGCAATGTGTTCAATTGAATGTAGAACAACAATGTTATTATCGTCACACTTGTTCCAGTTACCATATAATTATGGTAATTGGAACATGTGATATTATAAATTATTGTTATACCAAATGACATTACATAAATATGGTGCCCTACTGTGCATGGTGCCCTCTTCTCCCATTATTCACTTACAAAACGTTTAGTGACTCATGTAGTCTGTATTTGGCAATCTCAATGTACCTGTGCAAACTGAGATGGAGTGCCTTAATTAGAGAGACGTACACTCATTGTAATTAAGAGGTGTTATGATTAAACGTGCACCGGATGTCATGTCTTGAACCACCCCCCCTCCCTCCCCAATTCTCACCCCGCTCCTGTAAAAACCTCTGGACTCGATTTTGGTGTATCCGAAATAGCACGAGTAACCGGATCTTGTGACACCAGTGGCAGCGCGACCCGACGCGGCCAGCGAGGTCAGCCAGTCGTGGCCGAAGACTGACACCCGACCCGACATCAACTTAACTGTAAACTAGTACACATGTCAAAACTCGTTCGTCACAACTACGTCAACAAATTCTCATTCTGTAAAACTGCAAATAAAAACTTTTCTGCCGTCACTTTTACAACGACAACACCGCTGAACTGTCAAAATGGGGTTTCCAGTGTGAATGTAGTGTTCCGAGTTACTTATACTGAGTCTAAGATGCCAGGCCAATCCGCCTAAGAGTCAGGCTAAGTATGTGTACCCTACTTCGACAGCCACTTTGAGTGACTGTGTGAGAAGACGAAGTATCGTTTACCTGTCAGTGCGTACCTGTTGTGCTGGTGGTGTTTTAAATCTTCCATAAATACATGACTTCACGTTCTCAAGCCAAATAATCACAGCGAGCCCGTCCAGTAGACGCACTTGTTGGCGTTATCCGTCCTCTACGCTAAAGCACTTCCGTCGCACTCGTCAGATCTGTCATTCATTACTCGTAGATGCGACCACGGAATTACTCACCCCTTTTACCGACCACTTACGAGAGGGCCTCAGTGTCGCCGTCTAGCGGGTATTATTTACTAACATACAACTATTCAACAGAAACACAATATCCCCTCACCCCTCACCCCTCACCCACCACCCGCTCTGGATCTACTCCG
The DNA here is from genome assembly GCA_025642075.2 of Ridgeia piscesae. Lineage (NCBI taxonomy): Eukaryota > Metazoa > Annelida > Polychaeta > Sabellida > Siboglinidae > Ridgeia > Ridgeia piscesae. The sequence goes on along the minus strand of JAODUO010001426.1, from coordinate 16,636 downwards.
ATAAATCATTTCGGTGAACATCTACGCACTGTAGCATTATCGTAAATAGACAACGAATCAATGACGTAGCCAAAGAGCGGCCGCGGGGCCACGCCGCCCAATCCCGGAAAATTAGGATGGTGGGGAACGAAGGACCAATAACTGGCTGCCTTATTCATAGTCACAAAGTACAGAGAGTATAACAATGCCTGTGTAACACTTTCCTTCTCAGTCCTCCGCTTTCGCAAAGAAATTGTTCATCACGGAAATAGGATTACGTTTTTGGAATTATTCACTTCTGTCGCTGGCTGCAGCCCAAGAGGTGAGAGGACAACGAAAATGTTGCTGCATAGACCCTTGACATATACACGCACAAACGCACAAACGCACACACGCACACACGCACACACGCACGCAAACGCGCGCATACACACAACACACACACGCACACCCTCGCACGCACGCTCGCACGCACGCACGCACGCACGCACGCACGCACACACACACAGATACACACACGCACACGCACACGCACACGCACACGCACACGCACACGCACACGCACACGCACACGCACACGCACACGCACACGCACACGCACACGCACACGCACACGCACACGCACACGCACACGCACACGCACACGCACACGCACACGCACACGCACACGGCGCCTCCCGCTGGTTTATTTCAATCATACAGGTTTTTTATTTACGTCAACGAAGTCAGTGAACACAACCGCTCCTTTAATGGTTGTTGGCACGCGTTGTTTGTTAGCCCTATTCTGATGCGGTTAGCCATGTTTACTACAATGACCAAAGTTCAGACATGTCCCTCGGTGCACATAAATGGCAGTGTCGTCTAGCGGCAACGGTCGATCTCCAACCTCAAAGCCTCAACGGCAGTAGGCAACTTGCTAATCTTATCAGCATCATAGATTCGAACTCATAGTGTTTGTAAGTTGCCAAGTATAACACGTTTTGCATTTTGCTACTGAATCCGAAGAAAATATCTGCAGCAGACGATTGTGTGGCGTGGCATGCTGCACGGCAAAATGATACAAATACTGATAGCGTAGCTTGTGTATAATGAACAGGCGGCGCACAACGTACGTGATGCTACTAATGATTATGTGCATGTACATATGCTTGTAAAGCGTCCGAGAGCAATTTTTAATTGATTGGGCGCTATATAAGTATTCTATTATTATTATTATGAATATTATTATTATTATTACTACTACTACTACTATTATTATTATTATAATAATAATATTATTATTATTATTATTATTATTATTATTATTATCATTGTTATTGTTATTGTTATTGTTATTGTTATTGTTATTGTTATTGTTATTGTTATTGTCATTGTTATTGTTATTGTTATTGTTATTGTTATTGATATTATGTGAATGAATTATCACGCATGAGAATTACTTTGAACAGCAGCAAACCTTAAACATTTAAACTTCTAAATAGGGTAATCGAAATTATCTTTCATTCTTATTACATTTAATGTTGAGGTGCTACGTTGCCAATAATCATTTTTTAAACATGGGGTAATATAGTGAACCAAAATTATTTGATAGGCCTTATTGCTATGAAAATGTGAGACGAAGACAAATTGATAACTGTTTTCCTTTCATTTAAGACTAAGATTAATAGATGCCACACAAATATAAAAAAATACGGTTTTACTGTAATATACGAATTTTAAAAAATCCAATTTGCCCCAGACGTCTGGAGCAAAGTGAAATGTATCATAGGGCAAAATGAAACGTTATTTTGCTCCAAGGATTACATGGATTGTGCCCAAATCAATGTCCAACTCAATGTATTAAATCACGATATTTATGAATTTACTTAATGTGCCTGCATGATTAATCTTGTCAGGCTTACTTTGACTGTAAATCGCAGACTATAGTAACTTATCGACTGTGGTTGTCTGTTGGCAAACACCTTAATCAGTTCAGGATAACTATTTTTTTCAGATCAAGAGTTTTAATTTTTCGTTATCATTTATACGTGTGCGATAATAAGTAATGTAAGTCCGGCATGTAGTTGGAATGTTATACAACTTCGCCCCGACTATACGATGTTGTGTCATCATCACGCGGCGTTAGCGAGCGCACAGACCTACATCAGAATAGCACCATGCGTAAGACACACATAGATCTTAGATATAAACAAACTTAGCTAACAAAAGGATTGGCTAACAGAAGGATTCTACAAGTTTAAAGTATTTTAGCAGAATAGACAAATCATCACAAAATCACACGTGCCGGGTTAATGCAAATGGCAACTACAGCAAACAACGCATCGTCACGTAACCTTCTCACGATAACAATAACAGATGGATAGCGACACTTATGCTGGCACTGTTTCCCTACGACCCAGGTTCCCCTACACGAACAGGTAATTGTATGGAATAAAAACTAAAACGAATTATAAAATAACATATCTACGATCATATATTATTATAATATTTACACAAAACTAATCATGCGTGCATAGACCATACATACATACATACATACATACATACATACATACATACATACATACATACATACATACATACATACATGCATGCATGCATGCATGCATATGCATACATACATACATAAATACATACATACATACATACATACATACATACATACATACATACATACATACATACATACATACATACATACATACATACTCACACAAAATATAAATTTAACAGTTATAATGTTCACTGACAATTATGCATGATGTTTCTCAGTTTAGTTGCATCAGCAATTATATTCGCAGCTTCGTCATCGTGTGGTGCAACGTCCTACAACTCACAAGGGCGCCTATCCTACGTCGCCACTCCTGTCTGCGATTCTAAGTACCTATTATATTACGTCTTTTGAATTAGAACGCTATGTCATTGACATAAACGCATTGCAGTTGTTCTTCCTCGTGCCCTTCAGTCAATATTTTCCTGATTATTTTGCTTTCAACAATTCCTTTTAAAGGTAACTGCAGCAGTTTGTGTGATAGACCACAAATGGGTCTTTGAGTTATCGACGTGACGTTATCGTTAAAACTGCCAGACTATATTTTAGGAACAATCCACCAACTGCGTCGAATGGTCAAAGACCGACCTATACCGTGTCACGAGTGAACAAAGCAGTGGTCCAGTCTGTCAAAGACCGACCTCTACCGTGTCACGAGTGAACAAAGCAGTGGACCCGTCTGTCAAAGACCGACCTCTACCGTGTCACGAGTGAACAAAGCAGTGGACCCGTCTGTCAAAGACCGACCTCTACCGTGTCACGAGTGAAAAAAAGCAGTGGACCCGTCTGTCAAAGACCGACCTCTACCGTGTCACGAGTGAACAAGGCAGTGGACCCGTCTGTCAAAGACCGACCTATACCGTGTCACGAGTGAACAGAGCAGTGGACCTGTCTGTCAAAGACCGACCTCTACCGTGTCACGAGTGAACAAAGCAGTGGACCCGTCTGTCAAAGACCGACCTCTACCGTGTCACGAGTGAACAAAGCAGTGGACCCGTCTGTCAAAGACCGACCTCTACCGTGTCACGAGTGAACAAAGCAGTGGACCTGTCTGTCAAAGACCGACCTCTACCGTGTCACGAGTGAACAAAGCAGTGGACCCGTCTGTCAAAGACCGACCTCTACCGTGTCACGAGTGAACAAAGCAGTGGACCCGTCTGTCAAAGACCGACCTCTACCGTGTCACTAGTGAACAAGGCAGTGGACCCGTCTGTCAAAGACCGACCTATACCGTGTCACGAGGTGAACAGAGCAGTGGACCCGTCTGTCAAAGACCGACCTCTACCGTGTCACGAGTGAACAAAGCAGTGGTCCCGTCTGTCAAAGACCGACCTCTACCGTGTCACGAGTGAACAAGCAGTGGACCCGTCTGTCAAAGACCGACCTATACCGTGTCACGAGTGAACAAGGCAGTGGACCCGTCTGTCAAAGACCGACCTATACCGTGTCACGAGTGAACAAGGCAGTGGACCCGTCTGTCAAAGACCGACCTCTACCGTGTCACGAGTGAACAAAGCAGTGGTCCCGTCTGGCACATGTACTGACCAGCATTAGTTGCTCATGAAACACGATGACAACGTGCTGCTGTAGACACGTGAATACGTGATAACCACGTGAGAATCCAGGGAACATGCTCAATGTTAACTGACCTGTCTGTCTTAGGCGTCCACCTGTGTTGAGAGATCGCTTACTCCAGGCTAATTGTGTTTATCGCTCAAGAGAAGTTATTTCGTAGAATATAAACAACAGCTTTTACATTGCAATTATTTATGTCCTACCCCCGTCAACACATGGTAACGCAATCTCATCCCCATTAATTTATGATAATGCAGTGTAGTGTAAATTAAGCTTTACCTGGAACTGCGTGCACTTGCGTTTAGCAAGTAATCGCGTCCTTAACCACATAAACATGACGTAATTTTCACCTTTGTTTCCCTCATTTGAGAACTGTAGGTTACCCAGTGCAGTGTGAGAAGGAATGGAACGTTTATTTAATAGCGCATGTGTTCTCTCCAAGACTGAATGAAAAACAAAACGCGTCCCGTAAAGTTAGAAACGAAAAGCACCATCTCAAATACCTTAATTAGTGGCGTATTTTAAAAACGATGCAGTTGGTGGATTGTTCCTAAAATATAGAGCCTGGCTGTTTTCACGATGACGTCACGTTGATAGCTGTTGTGGTCCCCCACACAAACTGCAGCAGTTATCTCCATGATATGACATTGCACATCTCTGTTCAAGCGCAATGCACGTAATCCAAATGGTAGTTCGCTGTTTATCTACGAAACGCAAACCATTGGACGTTACACGTCTATGACACGATATTACGGTGATAATTCTACAATGTTAGATTTCGATTTCTGACTTTCGATTGTCGAATGTTGACTTGTGATTTTCGCTTTTTGCTGATATTGTCGAATTTCCTTTTTTATTATGTTATAAATAATGAAGCGCCACAGGTCAGGCGTCGAATGCCTCGCATCGAAACTGTTGCGAATGTTTTTCGCATAAACTCTATCTGTGCATTAATTATAACTAGTTGTAATTAATGCGTATACTATATATAATTAATTAGGACGATAACAAACACCTCTCTTTATACATTGTACTCAAACTGTGTTATATTCAAGTATTTAACATGTCTATGATAAAAACAAAAACGAATTATTGTATTGTATTAGTCAGTCCATTCATGACGATGGCATAACTGTATTTAACATGTTTCATTTCGACTACACAGACGTAATAATATAAAATATATTGCATAATTTCTAACAAATATACGTTAATTGCGCTACAATAAAGTATAGTGCGTTTGAATAATTTAAACATGCGTTGTAGTTAGTGTTACACACAGGAAAGAGTAAATCCTTCTGACAAAGGAATCAACAATTACACACTTGAACCACGTGCACCATCTAATGTTTTACTTTGTATAAGAAAACAACACACACGTCGACACGTAATGGTCGGAAATGGGTCGCTTAAAACAACGGTTTCTGTTTTTATTTATGTCTTATGGTGAGTATCGCGCCAAAGACGTTGGATGCTCTATGGGCCTCGCACACGACTCAACAAATAGACCAGCTAGACCAGAGAACTCGCAATGATGCAACACTCATAGCCAGAGACAAGAGGAGGTCTGTGTAAAAGTTGGATCTCAAGGGACGGAGAGAGGATTAGTGAAATGTGAGGAAACAAGGCTACGATCTAAAGACGAAGCAAACAAAAATATCGAAAGGACAAGTAAGAACGGCCGAGAACGGAGCGTGATATCGAGAAAGATGGAAAACATTACCCAGTAATAAGCAAACGAGATAAGATGTTGAAATGATGCTTGTACCGCAGCAATGAAAGTCGATACTTACATAAAAATTGTTTGATTAAATAACTCGTGCGAACAGTGTTTGTAAAATTAGAGTATGTGTGTCAATAATTACACCAGTTACGTGACCCCAAGAACATGATCCTGATAAAGGCAGACCACAAAAATGGGCGTTGTTTACAACACTGAATGAAAAATGAATGAATGAAAAACCAAATCACCATGCCTACATATCGTTTACCAGGCTCGTTAAACCGCATTAGCCGGTCAAATATTGTTCGATAATGGTTTTGTGATAACGATTAAAATGACACAACGATGTTTGTATATAACTAATCGCAAATCTTCTTTTTAACATAATTATCATTCTGTTAATTTGTTTGGCAAGACTAGTAATATATTGATCGAGCAATTCAATTGGCATCAAATCTGAAACAAACAAATGCTCACACAATACGCTTCCATCTATTAAGAGCAATTTGTTCGGTAAAATGTCAAGCTGTTATGACTAACTTAAAATTATCTGTCCATCAATTTTTAACATCCTTAATAGTAAAATAAATATATTGTTATAGACTGCCCGGTAAATCCTGTTTACAAATGTTTTTTTTTTACAAAGACACAGTTAACATTTTTATGCCTGGGAAGTGTTCGAAGTAATCAACTAAACTTGTATTTTCTCAATACCTCCTGTTGACCACGTGCGGTATCATCTAAAATAGCAGCAAGGCCTTCTGATTCTATATTCGAGTAGTTATTTTATTTAGGAAACTGATACACAAAATTTGTTATTTCATTAGTATATAATATTATGTTTACAATCTGTGACTGTTCCTCTACAGTGAACGGAAGAGAAAGCTATGTTTTAATACAAAAACGTAACAGTCATTTTGGCGTTAATAACGACAATCCAAATGTCACATCCAAGAAAGTCATGCAGTCCTACAATAGAAGAGTATGTTATGTATAATCTAACCAAGTTATGCACGAATTATAGGTGTTTACATACAATTGTGTTTACATACAGGAATATGCGTCTGACGGAATTCCCCCACCACTCATGACAATGCGTCAACTTAACAATGTCTCATTGTTCTGTTTCACTGCATCTCATTAATGCATAGTGTGTATAAAATATTTAAAACGATGACACATTTTTACAAATATAACCTATATATATATATATATATATATATATATATATATATATATCAAATCGCGTCAACACACATGTAAAAAATGCATATCATATTTATATACATACTATTGGAAACATTTGTGTAAATTTGTGTAAACTAACATATTATATATTATATGGATTACGTTTTGTCGAATGGTGTAAAACACTTTAATATAGGCCCTACTAATGTTTTATTGCATAAACATAATTATACACTTCGGCGAATCAAATCGTCGACATCGATTAAAACTAACCTGAATGATGCCATCGGTAAATCTCGCCACAGTTATGGTATACGACGCTATAAATAGAGACATTTATTTATCTGATACGATAGGGTATCATATTCGCAGTAACTATGTGTGCTACACACATAGTTACTGCGAATATGATGCCGACTTACCTGCACACGTATCTCCCGACAATACAGTACAAACAGGCATCGCAGTGGTCCATTGCAAATGCAAGAGTTCACGTTGCTAGCGAAACAACCCCGTTTCTGTCGTAATGCCTACTGCGATGTTAGGCCATGTTACCTTCGACAGCCCCACACACGACATGTATTGTCTTTCTCTTGTTGTCCGTTGATATTTACAATATGAAGTGAACAGGTCGGACGTTGAAGTACAACTGACCCGCAGTGCATATTTGGGCAACCAACGGCCAAGGAAGCCATGTTCTATTCTCTCAAGTGGGCTTCGTCGCTGTTTCTTGGACTCTTTCCCAATTCCATTCGCATGACGCACATGTTGAACGAACTTTTAAACTGGCGTGTTCTTACGGCGAGGATATTCAGAACAACGAACGCTGTATGGCTAATTAACAATTCAGTGTTTAAAGTACTTCAGCACTCTTGAGTATATGAAAACAATGATACTTCCACATCGCCATAACCCGGACGACATGTGCAACCCGTATGAAGTCGAGTGTATTGTAAACATGTACATATTTCAAGAGAACATGTCCACGCATGTGTTTACTTAGACATGTCGATGACACTTTACCTTTCAGAGATACATCTCAACAGTTATCGTATGAATACGAACTTACTCTATCGTGCTAATATATATTTATTCATTCTTCTCACTATGTCAGCGTGTCTGTATGGTAACAATACGAAATGTGATGTCAGGTGCCTGTTGTATTTGAGAAAGTGGTCCGCGTGGAGAAGGAACGGCCATGCACATGGAATGCGCATGCTCAGGTCAATACACCGTAGTGCTTCAAGCGACAGGTATATCACGACACGCATCCTCGCGATGCCAATGTGCCTGTCTACGCCGATGTCTGGTTGACGGCTATGCAACTATTTAAGAAATGCCAGCAATGCAGTGTATAGTGAGATTAGTAACATAATGCATTACTGAGACAAGCAGGTATGAGGATAAGTTAGAGGCAGCAGACAGCATCAGAACGCGGAACTGAAAACAGAAATCGCAATGAAGAAATACCGGAACATTATGGTTTTTTAAACTATACGTGGTATGGCTGTTAGGAGAAAACAAAAGGAGAGGACACAGAGGGATCATATATAGAGGGATCATAATTTATTTATAGACACCCAAGAAAACACTCCGTAATGAAGTTGCATAACATCTATAAAACAGAAAAAGCAGATGGTCTGCAATTTAAAATACTGCAAAATAATACCTATTTGGAAATGACAATGACACGCAGCTATAAATATAGTCGGGGAACAGTTTTGATTTGATTAGCTTACAAGTGAGACACAGACCCCAGTGTGTGGCGAATATTCAGGTAGAGCATCCCGTTACGCATTCAGAGCATATTTACAAGGACAGTTTTGGGTCGAAACGAAAGTGAGAATGAGTTGGTGTGCGAGATTCCGAGTATACAAGCATTAGTCATCACACATGGTTTTCTTAACGATCTACGCCATGTGAATAGAGTGGCGCAGTAATTTAAAATCCAGATCAACTCCATGGTATGAGATCCCCCTGCCTTACTCTACGGCACACGAGACACACGTCGATACCATATTGTCTTCTCTTCTTCGGCTATAAGTCTTGTCTAACGCTCCATGCCTTCTACGCAGTGGTGCCCTATTAGCTATATCGCTCTATTTACCAGTTTCGCATCCGGTTCCTCAAATCAAAAATGTATGCCCCTGTGTCTGTCAACGTAATTTCCTATTTCAGTTTTTCACTTATTACGCCGATAACTGTATGACAAATTAATAAATGTATCTGCTATAATTACCCCCGCTGTCTATATAGATATAACACATGTGGCCGGTTTTCTATTGAGAGTTTACCACACTACTGTTCATGTAATTTGATCGATAAACCACTACTGTGGCCTTCCTCTTTTTGGCCTTTCCTTCTACTCTTGGTGTATTCTAAATACCACGTACCTTTTCTTATGTCCATTACCGCCTTATTTTCTAGCGGTCTCTCTGTCTCTGTCTCTGTCTCTGTCTCTGTCTCTGTCTCTGTCTCTGTCTCTGTCTCTGTCTCTGTCTCTGTCTCTGTCTCTGTCTCTGTCTCTGTCTCTGTCTCTGTCCCTGTCCCTGTCCCTGTCCCTGTCCCTGTCCCTGTCCCTGTCCCTGTCCCTGCCCCTGCCCCTGCCCCTGCCCCTGCCCCTGCCCCTGCCCCTGCCCCTGCCCCTGTCCCTCTCCCTCTCCATCTCCGTCTCCATCTCCATCCCCATCTCCATCTCCATCTCCCTCCCCTCTCTCTCTCTCTCTCTCTCTCTCTCTCTATATATATATATATATATATATATATATACTGTATATATACTCGCACGCACACACACACACACTCACACACATACATACACACACATACACACACACACACACCCCACACACACACACACACACACACACACACACACACACACACACACACACACACACCACGCACGCACGCACGCACGCACGCACGCCAGAATTCCGCCATATCTTCAAGTTCAGTAAAACCCTTCCTTCCTCCCTCCCTCCCTCTCTCCCTCTCACTCCCTCTTCCTCCGATCCTCCCTCCTCTGTCTCTGCGTCACACTATATCTATCCCGTTTTCCTTATTCTTTCCCACTCTTCTCTGCTCGTCTACACCCCTCTTCCCCCACGTTTTCGCCCGCCACTCGTTTTTTTGGTACCCATTCTCTCATTCTCATTAAGGCGTACATGGATTCGGTCATGGCTATTTGCACATATCTACAGGAACGTCGAAGCTATTTAACAAGATTTAACAAGATTTAACAAGATTGCCACCTAGAGATTCAACTCTAGATGGCAGGTGGACTAGGAAGCCATTTGGCTTATCGAGAGTCCAACCTATCTATCTAAGTATACCCCGCTCTTCTTAGGTATATGTCGATTTTATTTTTAAATATATTAACACTACTAGCACCTACACAATCAGCTGATAATCTGTTCCATTCGTTTACTGTTCTTTGTGAAAATGAAAATTTTCTAATATCTAGTCTACACTGCTTCTTTGCTAATGTAACTCCATGTCCTCTAGTCCTTCTCTCTTCATTGACTGTGAAAAAAATATTTCTGTCAATATTTTCATATCCATTCAATATTTTACACACCTCAATCTGATCTCCTCTCAATCTTCTGGTTTCTAGTGTTGTTAAACCACATTCTTTTAGACGCATTTCATAACTAATATTCCTGAGTTTTGGTATCATTTTGGTTGCTCTCCTTTGTACTCTTTCTAGCATATCAATATCCTTCTTGCGATATGGCCTCCATGCTTGTATACAATATTCTAAGTGAGGCCTAACTATTGTTTTATACAGCGGTATTATTAGTTCTTTTTCTTTGTACACTATATTTCGCCTAATTAATCCAAGAATTTGGTTTCCCTTCGCTGCTGCAATTCCACACTGCTCTGATACCTTCATGTCAGCACTAATAGTTAACCCTAAGTCCTTTTCCTTTAAGGTAGTATTTAGTACAGTATCACCCATTGTATATTGTGCATCTTCATTCCCATGTCCTGTGTGAAGGCACTTACACTTTCCAAAATTAAACAGCATTTGCCACTTCTCAGACCATTCTATCAACTTATTAAGATCATCTTGTAAATGCTGTCTATCTGCATCACTTTTAATTTTCCTAAACATTTTTGTGTCGTCCACAAACTTCAACACCTTGCTTGTTATGTCATCATCCAAATCATTGATATATTTAAGAATAAAATAGGTCCCAGTACTGACCCCTGCGGTACCCACTCAAAACCGCTTTCCAGTTTGAAACCTCCCCATCAACACTATCTTTGTCTTCTATCAATAAGCCATTTTTCTATCCAGTTGATCATTCCATTTCCATGCCATGGGCCTTTAGTTTAAGTAGTAGCTTTGGTGTGGCACTTTGTCAAAGGTTTTTTTAAAATCTAAGTAGTTATCCCTACGCCACTTTGTGACATCTTCCAAAAAACATAACATATTTGTTAAGCATGACCTGTTTTTAAAAACCCAGTTGAGATGGGTTTACAATTTTTTTTTAACAAGAAAATCAACCAGGTGATCTTTAATTAGTCTTTCTAATAGTTTGCAAATCACCAATGTTAAACTCACTGGTCTATAGTTCTCTGACTTGTTTCTCAAACCCTTTTTTTAAATAATGGTATAATGTTTGCTTTTTCCATTCTAACGGAACTTTTCCCCTCCTCTAATGACAAATTGAACACTGTTGCAAGGGTATGCTGATTTGTTCTACAATTTCCAATAGTAATTTGGGAGGAATCCCATCCACTCCAGGTGCTTTATTATCCTTCATATCTCTTATTTTCATAGCTACCATTGTTGGGGTTACAATTAGTTGCCCTAAATAGTCAAACTCACTCCCTTCGAACTTAGTCTCAAGTACTGGTAATATACTAATATCTTCCCTGGTAAACACCGAAATAAAGTACTCTTTTGGTTTTCTGCCATTAAGAATCCCTCTGTTATTATGTTTCCATCACTACCTTCTAGAGGACCGACCTTATCCGAACTTTCTTTTACTTCGAACATACGCATAAAAACTCTTGCTGTCATGTTTTATATTAAAGCTATTTTTTGTTCGTAGCTTCTCTTTGAATTTCAAAATTCAGCTGTAGCTTGATTAAGTGCTTCTTTTTTGCTATAGTCTTCTTCACTTCCGGTTGTCTATATGTCTTCCACATCATTTGTTTACTTGATTTTTCTAATGGCTTCCTTCGTAAGTGTTTCTTCTTTGACCGTTTCCCGTTTTTTCAAGGGGACAAATTTGTCAAGACGCAGTCAATTTCACTTTTTAAAATATTCCAGCATTCCGTTGCTGTCTTATTCTTCAGTGTGTTATTCCAGTCTATCTTTGCTAAATATTCCCTTTGTAAAAAAATTTTTCCTGTCCTTATTTTTCTATTCCGTTCCCCCTTTACTTTGATGATAAAATGTATCGGGTTTGGGACACCCCCCCAGTGGCTTACATATCTTGACATTATCAACAATTCCTTCTGTGAGCTCAATACTTGTCTAACACGTTCCGCCCCGGTTGCTTCTAACACGTTGAGAAAGGGAAAATATCTTGTACTAAATTTAAAAACTCTTGATCCTCTCTCCCGGTACTTAGAGATGTCCACTGTATATGCCCATGGTTAAAATCCCCATAATAATACAGTCCCGTTTACTCACTTCTTTGATAGCGTTATGTATTTTTTCATTCTCTTCCATGCTTATGTTTCCCCCAAAACTAACCCAACAGTTAATGCTGACTTTCCTGTAACCAGGTTACACCAGAAGCTTCTTCACATTCGGGTTCTTTTTCTAATTTTATTTCATAAGCTTGGATGGATTCTTTAATATTAAAATAACTCCGCCCCCCTTCTTCCTAATCTATTTTCCTAAACATTACATACCCTGTCATTCCTAATTCGGATCTGATAATTTGGGTTGGCCCAAGATTCAGTTATACCTATTATGTAGGGCAATATCTTCTACCATAATGTTTAGTTCATTTCTTTTTTTACTATGCTTTGATTTAAACAAACACATTTATAACCAAATTCCGTAGGGCTTTCCAGGCTGTTCTTTGTGATGTCTTTTTTCTATCTTTATCTTGCCCCTGTATTTGGCTTCTCTGGTATTGCGAAACTAGTTTAAAAAATTGCAACCTGTTCCATTATTCATCGATCGGGAAAGGGTTTTCGGGGAACACTGCTGCGCCCTTTCCGCTTAGATGGAGGCCATCTCTCATAAACATGTCTTCTTTACCAACAAAATATCCCCCAAATCTACAAATCCAACTCCTTCTTTTCACACATCTGCTCTAATAGTCCGTTAATTGCCATCCTCTTGCAATTTCTAAATGTTTTCCCCTTCCCCCATCACCCAAAATTCCGAGAGTATGATCTGTTCAATTGTTTTTTTCAGTGTCTCTACCAACTCTCTGTATCTCTTTACTATCCTGGTTGTTCCATCCCTGTCTGCATTGTTCGTCCCTAATGTACAATTTAGACCGCCCTTGGCCATGCCCCAATACGTTCTCTACCCGTTCAGTCACATGCTCTATCCTAGCCCCCCGGGAAAACAAAAAAAACGTCTTCTCCTTTGCTTAATGTCCTGTCTGTCTTTCGCAAAATGGAGTCTCCCATAAATACCCTTTCTGTTCTCAATGCCCCTCGATCACTGCTTCAGAGTAGCTCCTCCGTTTTCATCTCCCTGGTTTGACTTTTCCCCCGCCGCTTTCTCTGTTGTTCCTTTCTTTCCGGTCTCTTTTCTTCCTGTCATCGTCCTGTTATTGACTTCCCTTTGGTCACATCACCTCTCCCCTTTCTTCCATTCGTTTACCTCCTGTCGCATCTATTTCTCATCTCCTGTCCCTTGTCCCCCCCTCCTTTTCTACTGTCACTTTCTCCCCCCGTCACCTTCCTGCATGTCATGTTTCCGTTGTTCTTTCTCCTTTTTTATCCTTGCAATCACCCTCCCCCCACTCTGCATCCCCTTCACAATATCCGTTAGCCTAGCTACCCCTGTTTTCAGACAGTCCACTTTCCAACACCCCAAACATTGGAACGTAAACCCCTTTCCCCCGTTGTCTCTGACCAAGTTTTTCCGCACCCCGATACGGCAAAATCCAAATTCAGGGTTAACACCGTGTCCTTGCCTTCACTTGCCGCTTGCCAGGTGCCATATTACGATTTGTCAAAATCAACTCTTAGTTTAAACCAACTTAGTCTTTAGAAAGACTGTTTGTTTATTGTGTACAGCAACTGCAGCACACTTTATGTTATAAACAACTTACTACCTATGCTACCATGAACAATAAGTTTAGTCTGTACTGGTACCGTTCCCTAGCGGAAACGTTTATGCCATACAAAGCAATTGTGTAATACCTGCCATGCTTCATTGACATTGTCACAGTTTAACACAGACAATGCATTCCGTCAATTGGTGTTGGACATTCTTGGCATAGCTTGCGGCAGGGGTTGACAACATGTAACTTCGCCATATCGGTGACTCTCACGTGACAGCTATTTCTATTAACAAATAACTGAAGGGTGCCACGACCAATAGCATGGAATCGTTGGGATCAAAATGTAGTTCTCCCCGTTAACAGTGCAAGGCCAACTACATCTGTTTCTTGGTTTGTTCGATTGGGGTCGAGTGCAGCAGACGATGCACGTTTGACGCTCAATGTAGTGTGACAGTTGGTCTCAACTAAGCTGCAGTTTAAGATGTCAGCAGACACTAGGATATCAACAGATGCCGAAACACAACGAGGACGGGCACAGATTGGACCTTGCAATTATTCGAAGGTATGAACGTTCATGGTTTGTGGTGGAAAGACAACGAATGCTCGTATGTTCCATTATTGTTATATAATCATATTCGTGATTCAATGCATGTTTCTGTTGTAATCCCCTCTACCATAATTTTAACTTTAACAGCATCACAAAATTACAATGTGTTCAGAATTGCTTAGCAAGGATTGAGACTAGGTCTCCATGTTTTATTCGTTATGTGCGGCTTCTAAAGTCATTGCATTGTCTTCCTGTCCGACATCGTATTATCTTTAAGATCATTAAATTCATTGCTTACTCCGATGAGAAAGGTTGCCTAGCTTCGATCATTTCTAGTTTTTGTCCCTAAAGTCAATACCATTGTTGGGACAAGTGCTTTTGCTTGTTTAAGTTAACACGTATGTGGAAAACAACATTATGATCACTATGCTGATCGGTATTGATAGTATCTTAAATAAAATAAATTGGCTTAGTCTACATCTGTTATGTTTATTATTTTCTGTTATGTATTCTTGTTTACCAATTTGAGTTATATGGAATTACAAATTTATGTATCAACATTTAAATAATTCCTTGTTACATTTTATGAAGGACAAAATGGCGACGATGTGTGCGCCATCTTGTTTACTCGCCTGTTGTAAAACTTTCCTATCCAAAAATTTTGGGGATGAATAATTATGGGTTCATGTTAAATGTTTAATATATAAAAAATTTAAAAATATAAACGATGTGTTTGCCTGTTTAAGCCAAAAAGCATGTGGAAAACAAAATTACGATCACTATGTGATTGTGTCGAAAATTTTTAAATAAAAAACTAAAGTTGTCTTAGTCTACATCTGTTAATTATATGTTTTTATTTTATGTTATGTATTCTTGTTTACAAATTTGAGTTATATGGAATTATACAATTTTGTACAACATTTTAAAGTAATTCCTTGTTACATTTTATGAAGGACAAAATGGCGACGATGTGTCTGCCATGTTGGTTTCACGCCGCCTGGTGTAAAACATACCTATCCATAAATCTGCATGGATGAATAATTATAGGTTCACGTGTTAACATGTTTAATGTATCATATGATATAATATAACATATAAACGATGTTTTAACGCCATTCTACAATACAAATAACTTCATTGGAAATAGTTATATCAGTTTAAGTTAAGACAAGTTGACACCACAATCTCGCCAGTCAAACACTATATGGTATATAAAGAAAGGAAATTGCTCCCATAATTGTAACTGATGTGTATTCGATGCTCGTGAAAAGGGTGTATCACGTGATGCTCGCAATATGGAGGGTCACATCCGGCAATGGAACCCGGGCTTAGGGGCAGATACTCCCTCCTTTTTTCGAGCACAGTGGTCAGTTGTGAGGGGTTTAAGGTCGTGACATTTCTCGCCAGGGGAACGTTGTAAGGAGCAACCAAAGCGGAGTCCCGAGCCCAAGTAGATACATTAGATACTGTACTATGTACTAATGTACTATAGGCAGAATGTTCCCAGTGTCTCCCACTTCATGATACCCTCTTTTTAAATTATAAATTACATAATTTCATGGATATTTCTTTAAATATTTCTGTGTTTAGCACATTATCTCAGTTTCACGATAAACTGTAATTAATTTGTTCTGCGTTTTGTTTGTGAAAAAATATATTATTGAAAGATATAAAAATGCATGAACCTGTAATAAATAGTAGTTACTGCTTAACTATATCTTGGAGGACTTTCTTGTAGTCTTTAAAATACATCTATTGTAAATGTATTGATGGATTTTTACTATTTTGCTTTTGTTCATTATATTTTAATAACTATTATATTTTTCTCACGTAGCGCTTATATATCTGTTAACTTTTTCTTT